>CM075862.1:65847729-66110229 GCA_037975125.1 Latrodectus hesperus
TTTATCCCAGTTATTATGCATAGATGACAATTTTACAGAGGGAGAAAAAAACCACCCACTTTGATCTTGAATATTTCTCAAATATTGTTATACTGCTTAAATTATTGTAATGGGATATAAGCAATGTCATACGGATTTCACATCAGTGTTAATTTTGGTTTAAATTAATGACAAACGGTAATCAAAATTTCGCTGTGAATTTTAATGACAAAGACATAGAGATAAAGACAAAAGATAGCCTTATTACATGTGGATGAAAATAGTCATCCACATCTTGATATAAGTTCCACTCTATCCCATGCAACCGTTCTCAATTGAGCCAGATCAAAAAGACAAAATAAGAATTTTATCTTTTACATGCACATACATTAAACTATATGTCCATTAAAATGCTTTTCTGCTCTCTTGATTTCATAACGGCAACTACCTTATTCATAAAAAATAATGTCTAAGTATAATAAAGAAACAATGTGCTGCTAAATAATGTGGTGGGAAACTACGGAACTAGCATTCTTATCCCCAAAATGAAACGAAAATATACCTTTAGAACTTTAATGCAGAACTTTTAATGTTTAAAACATGTATTTGCTTTTCTTTTTTTTGTGAGTTTCTACACTGTGGCGTGAAAAAATTATTTGAGAGAAGAATATCTAGTTATGCATAAAATACCTATATTTGAAGTATTGAAATATAGGTATATTCCAATCTGCCCAATTTCGCCAATTTTGGATCTCGTTTAAAAACTACTTTTGACTCTTTGAAGTATAGAGCTTAACACTTATAAACAAGCATTTTTAATGTGTCCTTCAATGTTCTACAGTATTTGTGAAGGTGTTTCATACACCTACTGCTTCAGGTAATCTCACAGGAAAATGTCCAATGGAGTCAGATCAGGTGAATGTGGAAGAAGCCCCTGAACAAGTTTTTGATATCGCCACACCGAACTTTTTGGTTCTAAAATTCCTTGACGAAATGCATCTTCATTGAAAATATCTTGCGAGTAGGCGCGATTCCATGATTTGAAACTATCGATTCCTAAAATTAATCAACAGAAGGTTTTCCATTTACAATATTGGGTATTGCGTTCTGTGGCTATAGTAGATATCGGAACTCGTAAATGCCTCATTGTAAAATAGTGGTACTATCAGTTTGTTGTTGTAAACTACATATCAAACGTTAACAGCAAATCTCATTTGGTATCAAAAGTTAGTAATGCATCTAGGATTTGCCAGTAAACAGTAATAAGTGTTTTGTCAATTGTTCAAACCATATTACATGAAAAGCATGACTCATCTATTCACATTATATCTCCCCCAAGATCGTTGGCTGGATCTCTTTCTGATTTATGATAAAGTCGCATCATACATGGAGTCTCTCGGCATTCCCGTTCAGTAAAACCTGTTGGTGTCCAATAAAATCAGTAAGGTATATTCTCTTAGGACCCTCCTATTATTCTTAGAATTGTCCAAATATGTCTTTTAGATAGGTCACCATGTTGAGACTGATCTCTCTCTTGTGCTGCATTTCAAGTTTGTGAGGGAGTATGATAATACCGAACCCGGTTAAATTTTCCATCCTACCTTAGTTTATCGAGCTCAACTATTCAAGCAGCCTGTCTCCCTTAAAGGATTTACAACAATTGTGATAGTTTGAAGAGAAGGATGTGCCTTGAAAGGAAACGTTACAGATGCAACCTTGCCATTGATATTGTGTTCAGTTTTCATTTACCGTACAATAAAACTATCTCACTACACTCAGCTTAGGAAAGCCGCTCAATGTTCATGAACATCAACATACTGTAGTCCTAAGAAGATGCCTCTTTTATAGCTGCCTCAGGTGAATAGTTTTATGTATTTGTATCCATCAAAAAAATTTTAACAGTTGAATTGAGCTGATGCGACATTATTTTATACAATCTATTAATTGTCTACTTCATTCATAAGAACAATCAGTATAAGTTTTAATTTAAAATTAGAAGCGATTCCGCTGTACCACATTACGGTATCGTTTTTTGCTCAAATGATTATCACTTCTCCTTTTGTTCAAGTAACTAATGTCACGAGTGTATAAAATGATGAAAAAACAAATGAGTTTTTTAGCTATTCTATTCTTAGCATTAGGGCCCTCTAAATTTGCTAAATTGGTTGATTATATTTTATAAATCAATTTATCCCTATCTCGCTCCATATTCAAGCTGAGAATGCTAATTCCATAGTTTTCCACCAGGTTGCATCCTAGTTGGTTTTATTTATTAGCGCATGGTTACTTTATTAAACCTAGACACACACATAGTTTCTATGAATATAGTAGTAGTTGGCCCGCAGTTAATTTCATATGCAAAAGATCATATAGTGAGTATATTGTATATATAAATATATATTTTTTTATATAATTTGAAAAGAAACTCTTATGCTGTAAAGTAATATTTTGTTTTGTTCCCGTTGAATTTAGGGAAATTTAATTTACTCAAAATAGAGCTCGTCAGTTTGTTTGAAAACAAATAGTTTCTGTACTACATTACTTTGTCTTTACTATTAAATAAGTGTGTAAGAGCTTGCATTTGATATTAATTTTTTCTAATATTTAGTGTTTTAAAATTTATTTATAAGAAATTTCATTTTGCTGGAATAAAAAACCATTCAATTTATAATGAATTTAGAAATTTGATAAAATATGTTGATAATGCATTTATTGAATTTGGCATAAAAAATTAATTCATTTCATGCAATTATTAATGATTTAAATAGACAAAGTAAAATATACGTATATTTAAACGTGTGCAAATGTGTATGCTATATCTTCAGCATACGTTTCATATCACTTGTGAGAAGAAATTGATTGCAAATGAGCTTTATTAACTCTGAAAGTAAAAAAATACGTTAAATAAAATATCATTTTTCAGCAGTAATGGATTTATTTGATACATTTCATCCCTTAGCTAATAAAATTATAAAGATGAAACAACCAACATAAAAAGGGCTTTAAAGCTTCTTCGAGTTAAGAAGCACACTTTTTCTCAAAAGATTGGTAACGCAGTAAAAATCATTCTAAAAGTCATATATTAGTGAACAGAAGGGATACCGCTCCTAGTGGTAAAATGTTTTTCTTCTGAGGGGAGGATCCAGATATGACAATAGAGAATCAATTACTGAGTAACGGAGGTAAAAGTTACTATATTTTGCTTTCTATATTTACATCTGCTGTGTTGGATACTTGACAATTTTCCCAGTTTTATTCTTTACAAATCGGAAATAATGTCCTCTACCTCTAGAAATACCGTGTGCATTCAAACAGCATCCCAGCCATTAATAGCTGACTGTAAAATAATTGAAATTCAATAATGTGTCCCATATTTGCTAATTAATAATCGTAATATTTTGAAAGCACAAATTAATGATTTCTACAATACGGAACAGACATAGAAACCTAAATGTTTTCTTCAAATAAGGAAAATTATAGTTAATCATCCCTTGATTCTGTTAGTCTACAGCGTTCTGTGAATTATATATAACTTAAATGGGTATAAAACATCAAAATCTTTTATTATGTGATATTCATCGATTGCATGTTTTCAAGAAATTATTTTAAAAACATTCATATTTTTAAAAATAATTTCTTAGCAGTTAAAAAGTAATAATAAGGCACTCTAAAATTTGACCAATAATTTTAATTTTTTGATTACGATTGAATCATATTCATTTCTATCTCTTATGGTTTTTAAGTATGGTGCTAAAAGAATAATGCTGGCAGGTAGTGGTGCTAGAAATGAATGATGCCCAAAACTATTTGTAAACGAAGAAATGATGAACATCGTTGGTCTCAGAAAATGGGCGCCTCACAAATCGTATTGAATCGTAAGAAATTTGAAGCAAATTTCTTAAGTTACCCTTAAGAACTTATTATTTCAACTAAGCCTTCACAATAAATCCCAAGGAGACGAATTTTATCAACTAAAAAAAATATATCGACTTAGCACGATGATGATTTAAAAAGAAAATCATTTTTTTCATTAGACAGAGTAACTGCTGAAATTCCAGAAAGGCTTCATAAACTTTGGAATGTTCCATTGCTCTTTTCAGGCCTGAAGTAATGCTTGGTTTCCGTAATAAGAAATGCAGCCTTGAAAAAGCTCTTCAAAATATTGAGAAGAGTTATAAAATAAATTAAATTCATATGAAAATATACAAAATACTATTGACTTTAGAAAAAAAATATTCCCTCAAAAATATGTAGGTAATAAGTCTTTGACAGAAAACTTAACGGTCTCATGCACAATACATATCAAGAAATTCATTGATATGCAAAGCTTAAGCAATGGATATTTTGCCATAATTTCATGAGAAATCATCTGTAAGATATCAAATTAAAAAATGAGAGTCAAAATTTTGATAGCCCTATAGTAATTTAAAGTATTGCTTAAGTACAAAATGCTGTCTATCAAAAATGAATGCATTATATAATGTATGGAATCAAACAAAAAAAGACTTATTAAACTCATTGTATCGTTAGAGGGAAAAGTAGTACCAAGAGGGTAGTACTTTAAAATGGAAAATGTTCATTTGACTGAGAAAACTCGTGAAGCAACCACTGCAGTAAGGGAACTTACTGCAATGGTTGCTTCACGCGTTTTCTCAGTACTCAACACCAAATTATCCAACATTTATTTAGGTAAGAGTACCTATTCAGCCTCTGTTTCAGCTATTGGATGTCCTTCACAGGATGTAGTCGCGCTACAAAACGTCTTCAAAGCATAATCATATGTTCTACAGAATATAAATCAAGGATAACGTTGCTCAATCTATTCGAGTGATATTTTTCCTTTCCAGTCGCAGTTGAACCACAGGAGTCTGGTGTAGCCGGAAATTGTCGTCAATAAAAACGAAGCCTCTTCAGATGGCACCTCAGAGTAGTCACACATGGAGAAGCATCACCTTCTTACAATAACAATCTCTGGTTGCAGAGTCTCTGTTGAAAACATTCAACTGAATCCGCCTGTTTAGGAAAATGCTTCCGAAGACAACAATTTTAGGACCACCTTAATGGTCTCTTTCCGTAATATTACTGGGATAAAATTGTATCCCAATCACACACACACCACATGACAAAAAAAATCGATTGTGGGACAGAATCAACTATCATCCATAAAGAGAACAACATTCCATTGAAGAGATCCTCAGTTTTTGTGCTCCTTGTACCACTCTAAATGGTGGAACCGATTTCCAACTTTCAAAAGGGTGAAGGATTCAAGATGGTGGGTGAATAGACCACATTTATGAAGCCGTCCGGACACTTGTAGCCCCGTTGTTGAATACAACTGCTGAACAGTGGAGCTTGCTGACAGTTTCCAGGCTCTTTTCACCTTCAAGACGATATGTCGAACATCGATTGCAGTTGTTTTCCTTAGGCGTCATCACCAATCTTTGTCATAGCTATGCCTATTTTTTAGAAGACTTTTCAAGAGGGCAAAACACTTTTGTCGATTCCGAACTCTTCTGCTACACTGATCACACTGAGCCCCTCCTCCATCTTTCTGATCATTTTTCCATGTGTGAAGCCATCCAGGTGACTTCTTCTAGTCATATTTTTTAAAAAGAGCTTGGTTGTACTTGTAGAGAATGTATTTAATTGCGTTTCCGTCTTTTTTTTCACTGTAGTCTTGAGATACGCGAGCCAACAACTAGCTAGTATTTTGCACACACTTGAGTCACCAATGACGTTTTGTTCCTAACATATTCAAAGGTATAACCTTTCTATTGAATTGTGTGTTCATTGCATAGATTGCAAGAACTTCTGTCTGCAATTTCATAGTTGTCTACTTAACATTTACAATATTGTTTAAGTTTTACGCATCAGTCTATATATATAGAACCCATTCGAAAACAATTGTTATTTACAACATCGATGAGATTTAAGAAAAGGACTCTACAGAAAAGACATCGAATGCTTTTTTATTAAGAAGAAAACAATTTGAAAGAAGAAACTAACATTTTATCCAAAAGCCCCTAAATGTCATTGGATATCTTAAATAGATGCCAAATACTTATAATAGTATGAAGATATAATTTACTAGTCTAGAGAGGTTCAAAAATGTTTCAATGATCAAAGGCACAGTATCATTTTCTTGAACATACCGAAGAATTACATTCCATGCAACTACACTACTGGCCATTAAAATTGCTACACCAGGAAAGCGGCACACCACACAAGTGAAATTTGCATGACAGGTAGAACTTGCTGTGATATGCAACTGATTAGATTTTCAGCGCATTCATACAAAGCAGGCGAAAGTAGCGACATCTACACTGTGTATAAAACCATAGATTTGACAGAAGTTTTCTCATACTCAGTTTCCGTTTCAACGTTGTTTTCGGCAAAGAAAGTTGTTGTAATGCCTCGTGAAAGAAGAAGAAATGTCTATCAGCACGTGTCTGACTTTGATCGAGGAAGGATTATAGCCTACCGGGATTGCGGTTTATAGTACCGCAATAATGCTGCTCGCGTCGGTCGAAACCCCATGACTGTTAGCAGAATATAGAATCGATGGGTTCAGGACAATTATACGGAACGTCATGCAGGATCTCAGTGACCCCCATCACTAACAGCAGAGAAGACATACATCTTATCCACATAATCACAAGGGATCGTATAGCCACGTCACGAACACTGAGTCGAGAAATGGAGTCATTTGCAAGGCAACAAGTTTCTTCTCGAACAGTTCAACGACGTTTGCAGCAGCATGGATTGTCTGCACGTTGACCATGGCTTCGGCTACCATTGACGCTGCGTCACAGACAGGAGCGCCTTCAATGGTGTGATCAGTGACGAACCTGGACGCGGGAATGGCATCACGTCATCTTTACAGATGAATCTCGGTTCTGTATACAGGACCATGATGGCCGCATCCGTGTTTGGAGGCATCGTGGAGAACGCACATTGCCAGCTTGCATTGGACATCACCATACTGGCCCATCTGCTGGAGTGATGGTATGGGGTGCCATTGGATACACGTCTCGATCACCTCTTGTTCGCATTACCGGCATTTTGAACAGCAACCGTTACATTTCCGATGTGTTAAGGCCCGTGGCTCTGCCCTATATTCGAGGCCTCCCTAATGCTTTGTTTTAACAGGATAATGCACGACCGCATGTTGCCCGTACTGTTCTGAACTTCCTTGATACAGAACAGGCTCGACTGTTACCCTAGCCAGCCCGTTCTCCTGATCTGTCACCAATTGAGAACGTGTGGTCAATGGTTGCCGAGCGATTGGCACGCCATCACTCACCATCCACTACTGTCGATGAACTGTGGCATAGAGTTGAAGCTGCATGGACTAAGATCCCCATACATGCCATACAATCTCTGTTTGACTCCATGCCTAGGCGGATAAATGCTGTTATTGCAGCCAGAGGTGGCTGCTCTGGGTACTGATTTCTCAAGATCTATACATCCTAATTTCCTGTAAATCTAATCACTTGTTCTTTCTACTATATTGTATGTGTCCAATAAATATCGTTCTGTTATTTGCATTCCTTCTTGTTGTAGCAATTTTAATGGTCAGTAGTGTATATTGCTTCGTACTGAATATGAAATCAAATAAACTATTACTTCTAAATTTCATTCCATTAAAAATTTGGAAATTATAAATAAATTTAATTTTATGATAAAAACAAATATTTTGTTATCTTAAAATATATGATCTTTTAAAACAATTAAAAAAGTTTTTCATTAATTGTTTAATCAAACAGTATATGAAATAAAAGTATGAAATAAAAAATTAAGAGTGCTTAAGAAATTTTATATATTAATTACGCTATAAAAATATAACACTTGCAAAACTATTTTAAAAACAATTATATTATAAATACATATTTTACTGTTACTAATTTTCAAATTAAACTATTTTAGAAATGAACTTAAATAAATAAAAAAGCATTCAGAATAAAAAGCAAAGTAAATTATAGTTTTAAAATTCTTAATATAATTATTTATAAAACAAAATACTAATTCTTTGAAACATAAGGAAAATTTTAATAAAAAGAGTAGAACATATTTGTTCTTATTTTTCTCTGTTTGTGTGTGAACATAGTTTATACAGCACAGCAAAACGTATTAATATTTTAAATGCTAATTCCTTTTCTTTTCAACAAAATCTCATAGTTGTGTTGAAAATTCTTCAGGATCACTGAAAGTAAGCTCAGTGAAAGGGACCTCTGGATGTTGTCTACAAGCGGATTATAATGTCTAAAAACCGAACAACTGCATAAAAAGTGGCCGCAAAGCTCAACCAGCATCTAGATTCTCAAGTGTTGATTATTACAATTAGAAGGCTCCTTCACACGCATAACATTTTATGACAAAGTAGCAATTCTTAAGACATTTGTCCCAAATGTTAATGTCAAACGTCTTCTACAGTACTATCATACTCACAAACCCTGGTTGATTGATAAATGGGAGAAATTAATATGTTCTGAGGAATCATTTTTAACACTATTACAACAAGACGAGTACATATTTGAAGGACAAATGCACAAGCGTATGATCGCGATTGTCTCGCTGGATTCGTCAAACACGTAGGTAAATCTGTCATGATAGGGGTAGCAATGTCGTGGTTTTCTGCTGGTCCAATCATAGCCTTAATGGGAGGGATCATTGGGAAGAAGTATAGAGAAATCTTAGCTGATCAGGTTCGTCCTATAATGCAAACTTTGTTTTCTGCTGGAGATTCAATTTTCCAAGATGATAAAATGTACGTATTCATGCAGCAGAACTTATCCAAGCATGTTTGATGGAGTTAAACAACGATTACCCGGTGAATCCCAGCTGCATTACATGCCAAAGATGGTCCTACACTATTTTAACAAAAAATTCATTCCAATGCTAAGATGTTTCCATTATTTTGATAAACACCTGTAATAAGGAAAAATCTCAGATCGTATTATATTCATATTCATAAAACACAATCATTAGTCAATTTTTCTCTAAATTTATTTTATTTTCTGACAAGAGTAAAGAAAAAACCAGTTATCTTTCAAATTCAAAGCTACTACTATTCGATTGGTTTATCCCTTCACACTAATAATTAAATTATTTCGATGTTTGTTTTTTTTTTTCCTCCAAGTTTTTATTTAACTAACTCCTTGTTTCAACAAGGAAAATTTCAGAATAATATCTAAGTTCAATGCTAATTTTTTAGCTTCAAATATTCAATTGGCTGAGGCTACAAACTTTTCACACACACACACACACATTGAACTTAAAACTGACAACTTTTTAAAACTTAATTAAATTTTTTAAATGACAAAGCAACGTTTGTCAAATGATATAGTCTTGCTACTTATATTAAGGAAGAGAAATATTTTCTCAAAATTAAAATAAATCTCAAAGTTTTTCTTTGTTCAATCTACCTTTAACGTTGTTCAATTAAATATAGGCATTGTAAGTGATTATAGTCTATTGTTAATAATTTATTATTTTTATAATTTATCCCTGTGAATAATTCATAATGTAATTTTAATGAGATTTAAAGATATATAAATTAACATATACTTAATTTATTATTACAGGATCCTTATTAAGAATTGCGTGAAACATAAAAGCTAAGATTAAAAAATTTCAGCAACATTGACATGACATTTACAAGCTTGGAAATAAATAAACAGGAAGCTAGATTTACTTGCATATAATATGACATGTGAGCACAATTGTGTGTGTGTTTGATAATTATCATTACTATTTATATGCACACTGTTAATTCAGGAAAATTCAGTTTAAATAAACCGCAGTTTAGTGAAAAAGGAATATTAAAAAGTAAGAGGAAATAACCTTCTTTAAAACTTCAATAGGAAGCAATTTTTTAAAACTTAAATTGAGAGTAATAAATAGGTTTACCACACAAAAGCAATTATATGATATGTCTTTATATTTCACAGTAAAAATGCATATAAAATTCAAGCAGATTGATTAGTCATCTTCATTAGTATCTGCTTTGATTTTCATATCATTTCTCATAATTTTGCTGTTTATGTATTTTCTCAGTTTCAAGATATATATATTCAAAGTTTTGTTTTAGTATCTATATCAAGTAGAGCTTTTAATTTGAGTTATTGTTAATATACATCAAATGAAGCTTATTTTAAAACTCTTATGTATAGGACTCAGCCAATTTGCCAAGCAAAGAATTGATGATGCATTTTTGTAATCTGAGCTCAAAAGAATATCGCAAAAGATTATACATTGATGTTGACTAGAATAAAAATTTGCTAAATTAATTTACTCTATAAATTAAGTGTAATCTTATAAAAAATAATTGCATTATTATTATTTACATCATAATAATATATTTTCATAGAAAAATTTAAAATACATTAAAAAATATCAACCATATTCAAATTGATTTCATTTACGCCTGATTTGCCAAAAAATGCTGAAATATAACTCAAGACTCAAACATGACTGAGGTAAAATCCTTTCGGTTACTTGTTTATGAATATTTATGATTTGTTTATGAATATTTATGACATTTTTATGAATATTTATGATTGATGATGATATTTCAGCGTTTAAGTAAACCTTCAAAACTAGAATGCGTTTCATGATCTGGTGAAATCTGGAATAGGACTTAAAATTTTTGTGCTGAAAGATTTTTATAACTCTATAAAATTATTCATCCGTAAACTATTAATATAAGCGAGAATTTAGTATTCCGAATCTGAAGTACAATTTAAAATTACTAAAACATAAATAGTCTGGTTATTTTGGATAATATTATAATTTATATTTTCGATTGTTAAGTCTATTACTCAATTTCATATTTAACGTCCTATTAAACTATTGCTCTAGTTCATATTTTGGAAAAAACTTTTAAAATATTCCGAATTGCTTTAAAGAGTTGAGTAAATTTTTGTAGACAATTTAGAAATAATTCTGTTTAACAAAAATATGGTTCATAAAATTATCTTTTTTAAAACAAAACTTTTTTCATTCATCAAAAGTAATTCATACAATTTAAATTTTCAAAATATTTTCTATAATTTGTAAAAAAAACACGTTTTCAACAAAATGTTTTTGGTAACTGAAAAGCGAATTTTTTTAATTGCAAATTACACTCTCTATGCTAAAATGCTTTTATCTCACAATGAAAAACATATCATTAATAAATTTTGATAAATTGATACAAACATTTTGAAAGATAAAAATGACTTCTTTGTAACATTATATAAAGATGTGGAATTTTAATTGCCTATCTCTGTTTTATTATTTTAACCGTGTAATTTCTGATGACTTTTACAAAAATAAAAATGAAAGATACTTGAAAGCTAATTTCTATGTTGTAATTTTTTGCCATGCTATCAGAACTTCCTCCATAAAAAATAAAGAAAAAATCTATGCAATCATTTCATCTAATGTGTAACAGTTTTCTTAATAATAAATAGATGCTTTCAAACGCTGGAAGTGAAGAGGTACTAAGAAGTCAACTGGTGAGCATGTATTAGCAGTCATAATAAATTTGACGTCTATTTAAAAATAGAATCACACACTGCACAATAATATTTTTGAATGGTCAGTGAAATCGTGAATATATTTTTTAATACAATACATTTCATCTTGGAAATTCATTTGCATAATGAATATTTTTGAATAATGTGCAAACTGCATCTTTTGACCAACCAAGTTCCGTGTGGTGAGCGACAGAGTAGAGGTTTCACTTATAAGGCCTTGCTCATTTATTTTATTAAAATGATTTGGTATTAAATTTATAATATAAGAATAAAATATCTTTTAGGGAAAAAAGAGACACACACACTAATTATTCATGGCAAAGTATGTAGAATAATTTTTTAAAAAGTTTTTCTGATAGTTTGAACGATTAAGACTTGGTAGATTGTTCATGCAGGTAATGAAGCTGGAATTGAGATATTTTTGAGATTATATGAAAATATTAATTTCTTAAAACCGAAATTATTTTCTATGTCAATAACAAATAGCTTCGTGAAACGTAGTAATGTGAGAAACGAAACTTAGATTTCTAAATTGTGATTGAGAAAAAGATGTATTGATTTCATTAATGAAAACTGGAATAATTTTAAATTCGATAAAATAATGTATTAGAAAATAAAATTATTTTCCTTGTTTATTATTTAAATATTTCTAATCCTTGTCTCTTTAATTATTTTAATATTTTATTTAATTATATAAATAAATAGAACAATTTTGTTATAACAAAATTTGTTTACATTTTTTTCATTAAAATGTAACTTTTGATTTCGTATTTAAAATGTGATTTGAAATGTATGATTTTTAATTATTTTTTGGTATAAAAATTTCTGCCTATCGAATATTTACAATAATTTTAAGGCAGTATTCAGATATTTTATGCTTTAAACTATTTTATAAATTCTTTAGAAGCAATAATCAAGTTTTTTTTTTCCTTAAATTATTTTTAAATTTTTCGAAAGGACTTCATTGTAAAAATCACATATTATAAAAGTAATTCAAATTTTATGTAATCTGCAGCTGCACTTGCGAATTTATTATGCTTTTATAAAATAGTTTACACCAATTGTTATTGACATTTTAAATGAGTAGTAATATTAAATAATATTGACATATTATAATAATTGACATATTATTTTGTAAGAAATTTTTGCATGAAAGGAATAAATTCTTTAAATAAATTTTAAAGTTATATATACATACATAAATTATATATATATATATATACACACACACACAGTAAAGAATTTAAAAATATGCATTTAGAGATAGTATTTGAGAAAGTGACCTGAGCCAGATGTTATTGTAAGATTTTACACTGACGTCATATATCAACATTTTAGATTTATTCTATGAAACCTTATCAAATAAAGGCTTTATCAATCACCACTTTTACGAAAAAATTACGTATTTTAAAAGCAATATATCATACGTTACATGACGAAATGAATCACGTGTTAGTGGAAATATCATTGCATCAGTATAATCCCAGCATGCCTTTGCCAACATGATTTGTTAATATATATAGCTTAGACTTATTACAGATTTTCTTTTCACTTAAAATATTTTTGTAGTTCTAATTTTTTTAAGAAAATATTTTAGAAAGGTTTTTTTGCTAACTCTTACATATCTATGAATTCGTTATTTTTATTTAAATTATCAATATTACAAATTTTGCATCTGGCTGTATTATTATTATATATTTCTGCGCCGCCCTGGCAACTTGGTTTTCAGGGTCAGGGATTGAAAATTTTAAAAGAGGTCAACTATAAATGTTCTATAAATTAAATTTAAGTTTATAAGCTTTTAACTTAACATAGTATTAATAGAAATAAATTTGTTAATCTCTTTCTTAAAACAAATTACTCATGGCTGACACAGAGAAACTTAATATTGATAGCATCATTGCTAGGCTGCTGGAAGGTATGCAAAATATTTGTTAAAGTACGCATGTAGTGAAAGAATTTTACTTCGATTGAAATACTTTTTTGTATGCTTTACATAACATTTTAAGCAGGAAAATATGTTATCTATAATGTTAAAACTATCATTGGTTGATAATACTTATTTCTACTAAAATTAATGCTTATTCTTGAATGATTAATTTTCTTTAGGCTTTCAAAAATGAAGCTGTTTTAGTGAAAATAATTTGTGTTTTTCTCCATTTCAAATATCTCTTACCTTAAATGTGAATTTTATTCAATAAAGCTCGTTTCTCTTGTTCAATTATCAGTGAATATGTATCAGATCTTAAGAACCACTCCTATATTTTTATCTAAACTCATAATTAAGTTAATGTCTTTGAAACAGTGACTTTTCTGCACTGTAGAGTGTTCCTTGAATTTTAGACATTTGTTTTATTTTTGTCATTTCATTTTAGGGACTTTTGTGTTATTTTATTCTCAATAATATTATTTTAATTCTTGCAGCTTATAGTTTTCATTGCTTTATGGATGCTAATTGCCATTAAACAACATTGGGGCATCCTAAAGAGCCATTTTATTAAAGCATTTGCTACTGAAAGAATTTTATGAAGTATGACTCACATTTGATGTGATGCCTGTATGTGATT
This sequence comes from Latrodectus hesperus, assembly GCA_037975125.1. Taxonomy (NCBI): domain Eukaryota; kingdom Metazoa; phylum Arthropoda; class Arachnida; order Araneae; family Theridiidae; genus Latrodectus; species Latrodectus hesperus. The sequence continues at coordinate 65,861,795 of CM075862.1, forward strand.
TGGATTTAAAACTTGAGAAAAATTGAATGATACAGTAACCTAATTCTTTTTAATTGTACTGGACATTCTGCCTGGATCATATTTTCTTCATTTATTAGTTTGTGTTTTGTGACATTGAATTTTTGTGTGTAATATTCTGTTAGATATTATTAAATAAGTATATATTACAATAGATTGTTGGGATTATTGGATATATTCCAGTTTTTGCTCAAAACGAGAAAATTGAACTTGTCAAGTTTCTGCTGTAAATTTTTATTTCTTTAATACATCTTTAATTTTTCCCTAATTTTTATGGTGGTAATGTTTTAAAAAATTCCATATGCTGGTTTGAGTTATAATCTTAGTCAATCATTTCTTAAGTTTAATGAAGGGGATTTATTTTCACGCTGGAACATTTGACTATGTTATTTTGGGGATCAAATAAAACATTGTTGATTTGAATTTGTATTCTCAATATTGATTCATATAATGTAGCTTATAGGGGAATATGTTTTGAATCTAAATTTCTCTTAACAATTATTTCTATTCAGATTAAAAAATAAAGATGTATTCATTCTATTTTCCTTCATTGAATTCTTATTTTTATTTAAAAATGGTTTAAATTTATCAGAAAATATAAATTCATCCAAAAATTTAGACTTAAATAGGAGTTAAGGGTAATTCTGGAAACAAAAATAAAAAATATAAACCCTTGGTGTATTTTCTTAGAAAAAGAAAAACTAAAGTAATTTAATTCTATATTAAGCTTTGTATGAATTGCAAGACTTGTTAAAATAAAAAACTTAAATTATACATTTTGCATAATCATAATAGCATATTTTATAGTTTGATTGGATTGTACATACTTCTCAGAATAAATTTGTTTATTAAATTGTACACTAAGCCATTAATATATTATAAGATTGAGTGTTTTGCTTTTCTATGTAGGTAGCTTGGATATGAATTCTATTAAGCAGCACATATAAATAGCTTTTTCCCCTCTTTTAAATCTTAACTTTCTTGGAAATGTCTCACACTAATTCCAATTCCAAAATTTCTCCTGTTCAAGCTTATCTTATCAAATATATACAACTGAAACACAACTTAAAGCAAAATGTTATATTAAGTTTTCTAATATTTTATTAAATTTAATTGGAGAATTATTTTTTTGAACTGAAAGATGTTTGATCATTTAAAATCCTAACCAGATGCTATAATATAAAATATCGGCTAAACTGAGTATTACGGTCAGACCTCAGTTTTACCCGGTTTAGATATAGTGCCAGAATTTCAATACTGTCTTTTATATTCGTTTTGTATTTCGCTGTGAATATAGCGTAGGAATTTCAATCCTTACTTGTACTTGGCGAAAAAAATCCAAAAAATCGCCAAACTTTGACCGTATTACTCAGTTTTACCAAAATATCAAACTTCATAAACTTCATACGCACAAACATAACAACTGTTCAAGATGATTGTGTTTCAGTTTATTATTTTGCTCAAAATTTTATCAATAGAAGTATTAAGACATTTTTCGATTCATCATTATTTTATAAAGTTTATTATAAATACAAAAATCTAAATAAAATTTAAACAGTTTGAATTTATTCAAAATTTTTACTATGTTAGTAAACAATACATGCATTAAATCCTCTAAATTGTTTTCTTAATGAGGATTCCTAATTCGTAATAATATAATTATATTAAAAAAAGAAAAATAGAGGCTTTGTTGAAGAGAAGAAATTTGTGTGTGTGGAATATTTAAGGTAATGAATGGAGGGGGGAGGTTCAGTAATGAATATGAAGAATTTTTTAAAGTACCTCTAATATGCTTTAAGTCAAGCGGGGGTGTTACAGAATTTGTGGTTGACTGGTGGACCATTGGTGTGGTAGCTGATGTAAATTTTTATGATATGCAGCCTTAAAGCATTTTTTAACTACCAATTGTTATTGAAAGTAATTACGAGAATAATAAAAAATTTCAAAGTAGCATGTGTTGCTTACAGGAAACTCTGTCACCTTTACTTTAGATTGATTCATTTCATATTTAAAGCACAATAAACTACAATTCATTAAATTACTATATTTTCCCATGAAGTATAGAATAGGACTATCTTGTGTGAGGAAAATTTTATTGATTATGGTAGATCAAATGTGTATACTTACACAAACTTTGCAAATAATTAATTTTCAGATACAGATATATATAAAGAGAATAAGGATATACTAATATATACATATACTAATCTAAATGATTCATTTTTAATTTCTATTTATTTTTGTTTCTTATTTAGAACATAAAAAGCATTTGTTTTTCAATATAAGCTGTTAAATTAACTTACTTTTTAAAATCATAATAAGATTTCTTCAATTAATTTCATTTTCTATCTTGTACTCTAATTCATTGAAATTAATTGGTATTTTACCATTATACCCCCATTTATGATCCTTAAGAAATAATTTGCTTCTTATGGAGATGCGAAAATAACATAGTGTAAATGTAATTATTTTAATGGCTCAAAATTTTAAATAAATTTTGGTCTAGTTTTTTTTGTGCAAAAAGTAACTAAAGAGTAATAAATAAAGTTAAACTTGCCATGTTAAATGTTAAACAAGCTAAAGCCAGTTGCTGCAAAACATGGCTTAGTGATAATTTTGTCAATTTAAAGGAGCATTAGTCACAAATCACCAAAGGGAAAAAATGCCCACATATAGCAAAACCTTGATATTTATTTCATTAAAAAAGTTACTATTGCATATCTATGCAATCAATCATTGATGCAATTGCTAAACATTTTCCTCAAGAAATAAATGTTGATATTTAAATAATTTTTGTAAATAAGTAATAATTATTTAGTTTATAAAATGCGAATATAAAATGTGTATATTACTTTAAGTAATTTCTGAAAACTTTTTAGTCAATGCATGATGCAAATAAAATATTTACGACAGCAATTTACTAAGTAGTTAAGATTAGTATATCGATTGAGTAATTAAAAATAGGGATTTCTGCTGATGTAGTACACCGTGAAATTGAATTTTACTTTTTATGTTTTTTATGCACAAGTTATAGTTGCACTGTTTTCAAGTCATAATTACACTGGTTTCTGTCATTAAAATCCACTATATTTTTCAGTGAGAGGTTCACGACCTGGAAAAAACGTGCAATTAAGTGAAGCTGAAATCAGAGCTTTATGTTTAAAATCCAGAGAAATATTTTTGAGCCAGCCTATTTTGCTAGAGTTGGAAGCACCTTTAAAAATATGTGGTATGTAGAAATATCTTATAATTTTACATGTATTTAAAAATTTATTCTAAATATGTTTTGACAGTCATTAATAGTTTTAATTTTTTTAAATATTAGCACAATAAATTTTTTAGATTTCATATTCTATTTATCAAAAAGACTTTATTTTGTGCAGGAGATTATTGTGAAACTTAAATTTTTTTTAAATATTTCTAAAGTATATTAAAAAATAAACCTCTATAATTATATTTGTAGTAATTTCTTACTTATTTTTAAGTTTTGTAAATTATAAATATTGGTATCACTATATACAGAGTATATGATTAAAAAGTTTTGTATGGAATTTTTCTTTGTTTTCTGAATGATAAATTATATCATGCTTACTTTTTAAATTTGTCTTCTAATATATTTGCTTCTTAAATCTGTAATTATGAATTTCCCTCATTTCAAAATTTTTATTCATTAAAATATTTTATTACAATTAAGTATATTATAACTTTAGTGTTCTATATTAATTGTAGTATAAAAGTGTGATTCCATTAAATCAACTGCTTGGTATAAGAATCCAGCTAACTTGACAATTGTAGCATGTCATTATGAAATCAGAGTAAAGATTATCCTTATTGAATAATTTAGATTGCTGTCATGATTAAGTTATGATCTTCTTTCAAAATTTCTTTTGAGTTTGTAATTTTCCAGATATCAGACCTGAACAGAATATGCACTTATTTTTTTATTGTATAGATTATAATTTAATATTCAACTTTTAAAAGAATCCATTGTTAATCGGTGTAACTGGAAATAATACCCCTTCTGATTGCTAAATTGAGTTAAAATTTTGATAGTAAAGGCTTTGTATTTGCAATTTCTATTGAACAGTTCAGTGCTTAAGACTAGAGATTTGTGCAATGGAAAAAAACGCACCAAGTGGTCTTAACAGTTTGGAATATGTTTGCATGACAAGATTTTCGTTTTATGACTTAAGATGATCGTATGGCATTTGCAAAACTTGTTTTATACAGAACTCTTGAACTCTTTTATTTGGTTAGTCTAAAAATTTGTTAATGCAGGGGTGTTTGTGCTCCAGGGATACCCCGAATTCCGGGGATTTTGAACTTCGAATACCCGGAAATTCCGGATATCGTCGTTCAAAAGGAAGTAGGAATAATAATGAATTATTTATTTTGATCTGGGTAATTTTGTTTGCTTTGAAAGCAGAAAATGCAATAATTACGTCATTCAATACTTCATAATTGTAATTTTTCATTTCCCCCCTTCTTGAAACTCCAAAATGTCGGTATTAAGTCCGTAAAAGTTTCCGGGGATTTTTCGGGGTCCCACAATCACCCATGTTAATGTTCTTACTATTTGATTTCAGTTTTTTTTTTTTTTTTTAATTTGGAATTTTTAAAAAGTTTTGTTTGGAATTTAAGCTGTGTTTTGAACTTTTGTTTGGTTGGCCATTGAAAGATCTGTGTGGGGCTCTAATCATATGCCTAGTCAGTTTAGATTTGTATCTTCCAAAGTATGTATTCAAAGAAATCTTTAAAAAAAACTTGGGAAATATTTTTGAAGCAATGAAAATTGTTTATCCTTCAATCGGTTGTGACACTTGCCAAAACACTTGATTGTGCGAATTTTGTTTTTTATTAAAATTGCTATTGCATGAAATTTTTATTCATATGTGTATGGATATATATATTCAGAGTGGTGATGTTGATTAATTAGAAACTCTAGTTTTTATAAAAATGGGTAAAATTTTACAGAGCTGTACAGATTTGGCGCGATTTTAAATTTTCGCGGCAAGCGCTCTAAAGCTCTGTTGCCAACGTAAGTTACGTCACTAAGCGTGGTGTCAGTCTACCAATACCGATCGCGTTCGAACATCAGCTTGAAATTGCGCGTTTTTTCCGAATTCCAAATATAAAAATTTTGAATATTTTATTATAATTAAGTACAATAGAAGTTTTAAAATTCTAGTAACTACAAACGAAACTTTTAAAACTCGAATTTTGATTTACCGTGCAATTGCGCTCGCCTAAAAAATGTACCGTTACGTACTACAGTGACAATCGATAATAAAGCTAAATTTCTAACATTATTTCATTTTTTTATTTAAATTTGATTTTTAATATACTGAGTAATAGCGCCACCAAACTGATAAACCAATGTTGCCCCTTATTGCTGGAGATTTTCGTGCATTGTTGAAAAGTTTGATGCAAAAGTTTTTAAAAGAATCTTTGCTATCTGAATCCATTGGAAATGTCTAAAAACTCTAAATGTACTCATTATTTTATACAATGTGTATCTCAGTATTATATAGAATGTTGATTATTTAAACAAAAAAATTTCTGTTATAGCTGTAAATTTATTGAAGGCTTTTGAAATAATCATTAATAATTTTAACTCAAATAAAAATGGTCTCACTAATATTTGTAATTATTTATTTTTATTATTAACAGAATTGATTGAAAAATATTGCTTGTAAAAAATTATATGCATATTTAGTCAAGAACAAATTTTAAAATAAAATTATTTAATGTGAATGTCTACCTTCTAGAAATTTTTGATTTTATTCCTGGAATTTGATTCTTGGAAATCTGTGTGAACTCTGATAAGATTCTATAGAAAAAGTATATAAGTGTGATACATTAAAGAAGTTGCTATTTGATGGGTAGATATATACGAAATTGTATCGGGTATTGCTGGCTTCTTAGAAAAGATTAAAATATTCATTTTGTGTAATTATACAGAAATATTGTATCTTGATGTGTTTGGAAAGAAATCCTATATTTTTATGACCTACTTGTGCTCTTATATTTAAGAACTATAATGACTAAGTATTGTAAGTAGTGTCAAATAATTGAAAGTCCAAATTTGTTCGAGGAATAAAAAGTATGGTCCTCGTGAAAAAAATTAATAATGCAAGAAACTCATTAATTTATTAAGCATAAGCAATTCTCTTATATTTATGTTTTGAATCTTTGAAGTTAATGTAAAGTGGTACACATAAATAAGTAAATGTTTACAAAATATTTATTTTTATTAATGAATGCGATTTTGTTGTCTTATCAAGATGACTGAAAAATAAGCAATTTTATTAAGTTTCATAAATATTAAAATTTTAAATGTGTTTGGTTGAAAATTAGTTTTGAAAACAATGTTCTTACAACTTTTGGAAAATATTGAATAACTTTGAAAATTTTTACTTTCTTTGGCCATTATATTTTATTAAAAAGTAACATTGACTTGAATTTTTTTTTTAAATTTTCCACAAAATATATCAAATTTGTTTAACTTGTACACATTAGTTTTTTAATTTTCCTCTAGATATAACGATTATAGTAATGTAAGCAAGACTTTAAGAAAATGAAGAATCTAATTATGCTTAAATTACATGAAAATTTTAAATTAGAATAAAAAGCAATTTATATTTTGGATATGCTTTAAAAAAAGGAATTAAATGAAGATGTATCCCCATCCATTTATAAATTAGGATGATACTGTATATGACTAAATAACTTATTAAGGCTTACAGAGAGTAATAAAAGATATTTAAAGTAAAAATATTTCCTTTTCTATAAAAATGTGCAAGTGGTGATAAGAATTAGAAATGCTTTTGCATCCATGCCATTTCAACTCTTTAGCTTCATTTTGTGTGTGTGTTTGCAAAACACAGCATTATAAAATTTGTTACATAAAAGTAAATTTTATTTTTCAAAGTGAATATTCTTTAAAGGAACTAGAATATATGCAAGAGTAATTGAGGAGTTTTCTTTCCATTTAGAAGTAAAACGTAAAAAGTCATCAAAAACCCAAATAATAATCTACCAATCAATTAGAATTATCATTCTTGTAAAAAACAATTTACATTTTTAAAATTTGTATAAATTTCTAAATTTTTATTGTATTTAATAAGGGAAAGAAAATAATATTTAAGCTATATCATCAATTGTTAGAATTAATCAGTTATTTCAATATATAATATGACTATTGAAACTAATAATTAAACTTATATGTTTAAATTTGAAGCAAATTTTTTCTATTACAATTCATGGTAGCTTACTTAGCATACTTGATAACTGTTTTAAAAAGATGTGTTGAAATTTGGATTTTATGTTGTGATTTCCTAATGACAATTGCTTGCAGTTGTGGATAACATTTGGACTATGAACTTCTGATGAATTTAAAATATAATTTCATAGCTAAGGTATTATGGAAATTTAGAAAATATTTTAAAACAAGTATTGAGAAAGAATGTAACTAGAACTAGTTTTTTTATCAACAAGATTTTTATAATTATAATTTGCCCATGATATTTATTTGGAGAATTTCTATTGTAGAGAAATTATACTCTTGTTTAAATATGTGAATTATTTTTACTATATTTACTTCTCTTTATAGATATATGTATGTATATGAGTCTTGTGTACTGTTTGTCAAAAATTTTCAATATACTAATGAAATTATTTCTTTGTAATTGTAAATTATCATTAACTTTTGAAATCATTAATTTTAAATCTTATAAAATAGTGATATTAAATTTTACAAATACTAATTACTATTATCATTTTAAAAAATAATTAAAATTAAATATATTATAGAATATAGCAAAAAATTGAAAGTATAGTAATCTTTATAGTAAATTTTGTCCCCTCCTGGAAAAATAAAATACTGTCTTATATTTCAAAATGTATTAGCATTGATTTCTAACATATTTATTGATAGATGCCGAATGTTTGTTTGCTGTGTAATAATCTAGACATATCCTTAATTTAGCTATCAAACAAGATTTTTTCAATGTAAGATACTTTTATAGTAAAATATATGTAATGTCTTAATGTTCACTGAAAAAAAAATTGGTTTAGGAAGCATTTGTTGGATCAAAGAAAGATATATTTGATAGCAATTGTTCAAAAATAGCAAAAAGTTATACTATATTATACTTTTTAATTTATACTTACTATAAATAAAGTAGAGTGTAAAATTTTAACTTATATTTAACTAGCATTGTATTAAATTTCAATTAGTGCATAATTTTTAATTTAAATTTAAATTCCATTGTGGATTTGAAATAAACAAACAGGCCTATTTATGTATAGTACCACGCTTCGGGATTCGTATAGATTTGAGAGTCAAGTAAACAATCTCCCAAAAAAATTGCAGACTTTTATTCATAGAAGTTTTTACACAATACTAGACATTTAAGCTGTAGAAATCACAAATATTGTTCCAATTTAGCTATTTTAACAGGAAACTGCTTCCAAACACAGAAATCTCTATCTGACTTCAGATAAGTTTCTGTGCACTAGACCAGCATTCAAGACTAATCGTCTTTACTAACTCTCCTGTGTCTGGCAGCAGTATTTATACTCTGTGGGAAAATCTATGAGTTTTGCCAAGGCTTCTGGAATGTTCTTCGCAAATCTCACTTAATATTTATCCTAGAACTTTAGTGACAGAATTTCTCAGAAATATTTATTTTGTGCTAATTGGTTGCCAAATGATCTAATTTTTAGAAATGCCATATTTTAATGTAGGATATGCCTAAATTTTGGAAATTTTTGCTTAAATCTGAGTATTTCAGATCGGCTTAATATATTTTAAAACAAGTACAAATAATGTTAAGAAATTTGTAATAATTTTTAACACATATTTTGTAAAAACTCAGTTGTATAATTTTTTCTTTGCTCTTTTATGTGAAAAACTTTAAAATGATCCAAAGAATAAATAATACTTAAGTGATAATTAAATATGATCATAAGAGGTTATATAAGTAATATTTGTTTTTATGTTTTTAGGATTTACTTTATGCTATAAATAATTTAAATAGGAAATGTATAAAAAGAAAACTTATTTATTCTAGAAAATTATAATTCCAAAGATTTTTCTTTAACTTGGCAAGCAGCATTTTTCTGTGATTCTTTTATTTAATATTTTAAGTGAAATATCTTATTATAACATTATAGAACTGCTTAAGTTTAACAAGTTTTTTGAGTAAAATTATCTTATTTGATGCAATTTTGTAGGTGATATCCATGGGCAGTACTATGATTTGCTGAGACTTTTTGAATATGGTGGGTTTCCACCCGAGAGCAATTATCTCTTTCTTGGGGATTATGTTGACAGAGGAAAGCAATCTTTGGAAACTATATGTCTTCTTTTAGCATATAAGATAAAATATCCTGAAAACTTCTTTCTTTTGCGAGGAAATCATGAATGTGCCAGCATCAACCGTATTTATGGTTTTTATGATGAATGTAAGTATTATGTTACTGTGACTGATATAAAATATGAATAACCAGTACTTATGGTATACTAATCTTAATTTCAAAAGAATTTAATATTGGTTTGTATGACAGTTATATATACATACATATATGTGTGTGTGTGTAAAATCTACCAACTCTATTGACTTTATCGGGAAACTCTTGATTTTTGGCAGTTTTAGTGAAAAATTTAAAAACAGCCAAAATTTTGTCGTAAAATGAACCTATTGAGTTGTTTTAGGAGCTTAAATAGTCAAAAGATGGCTCACTAATGATATATATATAAATATATGATCTGAGTTTTGAATCTGTCAAGGGAGGATGACACTGTAATCGGTAAGTCATCAAGACTCCAGTAGTCTTATTAACATTCAACATTCAGTGCAGACAGAGTACCTGTTTACATAAGCAGTTCAATTAGGAGAAATATTACTAGTTATTAGAAATTTGGATAATTTTTCCTTCAAACAAATTATTTGCCACTGAATTAAATTTATTTAGTAATGTATTTTTTAATAATTTTATAAGTTTATAATACTTTTGTACTAGTGTAGTAAAAGTTGCCCTATATAAGTATTGGGACATAAGTGTTGATGTTTATTTTTTTACATGTATATTTTATCTTTCATAGTTTCTTTATAAGGTTGTGATGAATATTTTATTAAAAAATTAATGCTAACACAAAATACTTTTAACATAAATCATTCTCAGATTGTATGATCTAAAGAGTAAAATTGTTTTTTTGGGGTACTGCCTTTTCAAATATTCTGTTTCAAGCAAAAATGTCACTAGTAGTGACTTCTAATTTTTCCCTGAAAATCAGTAGAATGTTCTGATTCCCCCCCCCCCTCCAATGTGAGTTAAAAATATTTGGGGAGAAAATTGATAGATTGATAGGTCTATGTCTACTACAGATATTCATTTTAAAACAGCTAATTTACAAATTAGTGGCTACTCCCTACCATGGATATAATAATTTTAACTTCCACTTACAAATTAAAATTTTGAAAATTCTTTTTACAAAATTGTTTCTGACTTAGTTTTTTTTCTATTTTTTATGGTCTTATATTTTTCAATTTTTTATTTGATTATATTTTCATATAATGTCTGAAATCTTGATTTTTTTCTTGAACAACGAAATGACACTTACAGGTATTTCAGACATAGTGTGAACAAGAATCAAAGATATGTGGATACCAGACATGTAATAGGAAATAATTGTGTTGTCAAACTAGATTCCCCTAAAAAGTTAGAGCTTTGTTCTCTAGTTATTTCATCTGAACAACTTAATTTATAAAGCTTGATTTGTCAGATTTCCTGATTCTGTTAAGGAATTTCATTCATGTTGCAATTGAAGAGATGAACACGTTTATTAATTAAAGTAAAAAAGGGAGAGATTAAAATATATAAATACAGCAAAAATTGTTAAAAGAAAAATGCTAATAAAGATTGTTTTTACACATGACTTTTCAAGGAAAAGTTTCCACATCAGTAGACGGTGAAACCACACCAAACTGTTAAATGGAAATGTAGCACTCTTCATTATTAGTATTCCTTTGCCTATATGCAACAATTAGTTGTATAAACTGAAAAATACAAGGAAATTACCCTAATCAGTACAGAGGAGTTGCATAACTATTATGAATCTAGTGTTTTTTGTACATTCCTTTAAATTACCTGAATCACTTAAGTATTATTAATTGCAACTTGTAATGATTACAAGTGTAACACTTCATGAGGGATATAGAATATTGATGTTTTTGTTATGCCACAGTTACTTGTTTAATTTCTGTTTCACTACTCACACTACGTGTGATCAATTATCTTAGTATCCTTTTGCGAAGCCACAACTAAGATGCATGCCTTTGATAAACATGCTGCTTCAGGATGATCAAACAAGCATCTGGTTTCCTGAAAATGTTGTATAAGTCCAGTTATACACACTTTAAATTATAAAACTGTAATATACATATTTCTGTGCTAACATCTGAATGGTTTATTCTTTGGCCCACAGTTCAACAGTTTGTGCATTTGACTGTTTAATTAAATGTTTTGTAGTTCAAAATGAACTTTAAACTGGAAGTCTGAGTTTAATTAACTTCCTGTGCAAAAAATTGTCATTAAGTGGCAAATCATGATTTGCATGTTGACTGTAATTTTAAAATGTGAAATGGCCTCTAACAACAAAATTTTGAATTAAAAATTTCTCCATCAAAACATTTTCTCTGTTGGAATCAATTTGTCACTAACAGCATTGCATATTCCAATTCCTTCCACTTTTATGAATCTAAGAAGTTAATAAATTTATGCAACATCATTTTTCATCATTAAACATCATCATTAAATTTATGCAACATGTATAAATTCTTCTACATTACTTGTATAAAGAAAAGGTGAATTTTTTTACCTGTATACTCTAAATGTGTAAATTATCTTCTTTAAAATAAAACAACTTATAGATTAATGCTTATTTTTGTGTGTAATTTTTTTAAAAAAAGTAGGTTTTATATTACAGTGTTAACAAAATTTATAATAAATGCATTAGGCTGTGATATAAGGTTGATTTCTTCAAAGCTTACTAATTTGAGTAAAAATTTAAAAACTTGTATCCACTAGTAAGTTTCATACTAAAAATAAAAATATTCAAAAATACATCATTAGTATTTTGAAATCGTTTAATTTTATTAAAGAGAATTTAAATAAATTTTAAATATATTAAACATGAATTTAATAATTCTAATTTAAAGAATTTTGTTTTAGGTAAGAGAAGGTATAACATCAAACTCTGGAAAACTTTTACTGATTGCTTCAATTGTTTACCAGTGGCTGCAATTGTTGATGAAAAGATATTTTGTTGCCATGGTGGTAAGTATTTTTATAATTTTTTTGTTATGAAAATAAAGAACTAGTTTTTTAATCGAAAATTGGTTTTAAGAAAATTAGTAGTGTATTTAAATTTCTGTAAAAAAATTTTATTTCTTTTGTTAAAGATAGTATTGAGTAGGTAAGTCACACATGCTGTTTTAAAAGATGTGTATTAATTATGATTCTTCAAGTCTTTTGGCAAATATGTAAAAAGTTTTATGCTACAAAAATTTATATTTATCTTGAATATTTTATTGTTGTGTTTTCAATTTAGAGTACAGTATATAAAAAGGGATTATTTTAATAACTTCTATAATATCAGCTACTTGTGAAATTAAAATATGTCAACTGGATATCGAAACTTAACTTTTTGTCCAAGCTTGCAACCGATTGGTTAGCGCTCTTGCCTTCGGTTCAACAGTTCGTGGGTTCAAATCCCACCTTGGGCATGGATGTTTGTAGTGGTTCGGAATCCACTTTAAACCGCAGATTCCGGTCTAATTAGTCTCGTGTGCAAAAAATGACCGTTGAGCGACAAACAAACAAATCTCTATTTACAAAGGAAACTTTAGAAAATTTTCTGATAAGTGTGTATATGCAGCTTAAATGAATTTCAATGTCATTTTTATAAATAACAAAATGGAAAATTGGATTTGGTTTTTAAATATATATTTTACAATGTTCAATATGTTAGGTGATGTTTATATGCGATTTATATTATGTATATAGTTTTGTGAATTGTCCTTTCTAATTTAAAATACCATATATACATATATATTTATATAAGTTTATAACTTTTTAAAAATAATTAGCTCTTTTATATCTTTTCTCTTTTTTATTGAGTGTAATGTGTATAATTTTTAGATTTTTGGTTTTTCCCATGAATATAAGTTGTTTTTCTTGTTTCTAGAAGTTTTATTTATTGACCTCTTGTAAATAATGCTGTAAAATTGCTAGCTCTCTCAAATTAATTCCACAACGCTGCAGTTGAATTGTTAGCCCTTTTGTGCCTTTATTTCATATTGTGTTTTTGATATTTATTACAGGTGTGAATGTTTGAGTAACTTAGATATGATAAACAATTCTATAAAGAATTTATTTTAAGTAGATCCTCTTCCATAAATTTCAATTTTTAATAAGATGAAAATGTTAAATTAATTTAAATCTTAATTAAAAACTTCTATCCCTTTTTGTTATAGTTAAATTATGTTAAACTTAAAAAATAAAATTGTATGAAAAAGCTTATTTGTTAATTTCATGTCTTCATTTTAAGAGAACTCTAAAATAGTTTTAAAAATGAATTTTAAAAAAATGTTCTTCCTACTGTGTGCTTTTGCTATAGTTTATGCTTTATGTTCAACATATTTTCTTATTATGTTGCATTTAGGTTTGAGTCCAGATTTGCAGTCAATGGAACAAATTCGCCGTATTATGCGACCTACTGATGTCCCTGATCAAGGCTTGTTGTGTGACTTATTATGGTCTGATCCCGACAAGGATGTTATGGGTTGGGGTGAGAATGATAGGGGTGTCTCTTATACTTTTGGAGCTGATATTGTTGGTAAATTCCTGCACAAGCATGATCTTGATTTAATTTGCCGTGCTCATCAGGTAATCTTTAATTTTGTATTCACAATATTTCTTAATTTAAATAAGTTTTTAATAATATTTATAATAAGTTTAATCTTCGTAAAAATTGCTAAATTACCATGATAAAAATGTAAAATAGTTATGATATAACCTATTAAAATTTGTCCTCACATTTTCATTTGTGTATTTTGTTCATGTACCACGCACTGTCAAGTTAGATTTTCTTTTAGAGTGCCATATATCATGATGTACAGCTAATCAAAGTAAAGTCTGCTGTAGTGACAGAATTAGTATAAATACTGTAAAATCTTTCACATAATGAAGTCTCAAAATTAAATTTTTAAAAAAGAAAAACTAATTTGTAAGAATAGTCATTTCTGAATTTTTTCCAATCAATTATTGATTTAAAAATTATTTTGATTCATTTTTTAACAGCACCTAAGAAACCTGTGTAAATAAATGAAAATTGTCTTTTTTAAATGTCATTTTTAATTAATATGTTGGTTATTGGAAATAATTTAGTGTATTTTTGTTTATCTACTTCTTTTCACTTCTGATTTTGTTAATTCTCTATTATATTTTGCTATTTTTACAATGGAAGGTGTACAAATGTCTCTTGAAAGAATATAGTTTTAAAACACTAAAGTTCTAGTAATTTTAAACTGTGCAATGCTAGATAACTTTTTACTTTGCTGAAATTTTTTTTTTTCAATTTGTCTTGCAAGAAAAAATGTATATGTACATGAAAGTAAAATCAAATATTATTTTCAAATTATGTTTGATTTAATATTTGTTGTGATTAAGAATATTTTCATTGACTGGATTGTGTGATTTTTTTTTCAGAAGATCAGTTTAACTTTATTAAAAAAAAATTCTTAAATGATCAGAATTTAGTTTTTTTTATCTTTTAGTGCTTTATAGATGTCTTGAATGTATTAAGAGTTGAATAATTTTTGCTGTTTTAATTACCTTTAAATGTTATCCTTATACTAACTTCCTCTTAAAAAATTGCTAAAAAAATTTTTTTTAATGTTTTGCTAAAACATTTACTTTCTTTAAGTAAAAACAGGTGTTACACAATCCTGAGGTACACCAGTGATCTGTCCTGTTCTTTATTTTCTTTTCCTATTCTATGCTTTTTTCCTGTTCTCCCTCATTGTGGTTTCCTTGTAAAAGATTGAGTAACCCTTAAGTAACTATTGCCACCTTGTTGCTATTAGCTTGTGGGGACTAAATCATGTGTTTGCTATGTGTGGTGACACTTGTTCCTGAAATGGAGGATCTATATAATTGAGGCTTCCAGAGACCAATGCCTTATTTTGGCCTCTGCTTCAGGTAAATGGGAGGTGTTATGGTCCTCAATGCATCAATCAGCTTACATGGATCAAGTGATCGTATACTTGAGTGACTAGATAAGTGTGGGGGTCACTTCAGAGATATATTGAAAGAATACATAATTCTTTAGTGCACTATTATTCTGCATCCCCTTGTACGGCTCTATGCTGAGTGCTGTAGTTAGGCTCTGAAATTGGCAACTTTATTTGGGGGGGGAGGAGATATTTTTTATTTCCTCCTTATTGAGCATGGTATATGATCAAAAATTTTGTCATGAAAAGAACAGAGGACAATTTTGATTGATTCTTCTTCCTTAATAGGAATCTTACTGGTAGTTAAAAATGCTTACAACAGAGTTCCCACAACTCCTGCAAACTCCTTAAATTTCAAAAAAATTTTTAAGGGCCCTTGAAACTCCTGGAATTTTGACTTGACTCTTTGAAAATCGTGGATTACTCCTGTAATTTTTTCTTACCTTGATGCATTTATTTTTTTCTAGAAAATCTTATAATTTTTTGTTTTAATATTTTAAAATTGTCAAAAAACTTAATACAATATTAGCTTTTAATATGGTCACTAGATGACGAAATGATTGATACTCAATTTTTGTATCAACTGTTGACTTGTATTAACGGTTTCAAGATCTAGTTCAGCTACAATAATTTCATGATAATTTGTTTTAGTAGTATTTAGATTTATGTAAAGTGAAGTGAAATAATCACCAAACAAAAATCAATATATTACGCAATTTAGATGGGTGATTTTAACTGATTCTTTTTCTATTTGCTTCTATTTTCCTTATATTGTATAAAATTCCTTGAATATTAATATTTTAATATAAAATTTTTGAATTAAAACATACTTTCCATGTCTCCTTTGATGAAAATTGCATATAATTTAATTGAATCGTGATAAATTTGTTTATTAATGGAATAAAGACTGAAATAAATTATTTAATATGCCTGGTGGAAAGTTTTTTCAATGATCAGTGGACTCTGAAAAAGTCATATAAAGATTGGCTTTTGTGTGATTCAGAAAAACCACATGCCTATTATCTGTTTTGCAAGTAAGACTTCTGTATTTAAAATATGAGTGAATCGGCAATTAAATCCCAAGTGAAAGAGAAAAAGCCCATATATGTATTAGAACAAGCTGTATCTGCTAAAAAATCTACTCATTTAAGATTTTTTCACTTCTGCTGATCTTGTTAAGAATGTGAACCCAAAGCATGCCCTGAAATTTTCGATTCATTTGTTTCTTCAAAAGAAGTTTTAAAATCTGAAATTCTATGGACCCTTAAAGATTTAAACGATGTATTCAGCTACAGTTCTTGTAACAGTATAAATTGTCTCTTTCAAGCAATGTTTCCAGACAGTGGTATTGCAAAGCAATTCAATTATGCTAAAAAATGAGCTTATTTATGTTTTTGGAATTGCAACTTATTTATCAAACTTATTGGAAGAAAAAGTTAAGAATGTTTCTAATTATGTGCTTCTCTTTGGTGAAAGCTTAAATAATCATCTGCAGACAAAACAATTGGACTGCCATGTAAAATTTTGGGATAATGATACAGTTAAAACTCTGTGTTACCCATCTGAATTTTGGATAATTCAGCTGGAAACATTTTGTTTGAAAATGTGAATGAGAAGTGCTTAGAATTAAGAACAAGTGTCTAACTCCAGTTGTCAATAGATGGCCCAAATATAAACTGGTCTGTTTTGATTAAAATGACTTATTTTTTAAAAAGTGACCATCATTTAAATATTGTAAATGTCAGAAGCTGTGCAGCCTACACATTCTACACAACGCTTTCAGTCATGAATGCTCCTCATTTCCAGAAATTGAGGTAACAGCAGGTGCAGTTAACAGACTATTTAAGGACTCACCTGGTCGTTGGGATGACTTTAATAGCCTTGGCCCAGGCATAAAATTTCCGTTAAAGTTTTGCAAACATTGATGGTTTGAAAATATAAGTGTTTTCAACAGATTGCTTGAAATGCTATTGTATCTTAAAACATATACGTCATATGCTCAGGAAGTTGAACCTTTTCTGACACTTTATCAAACTGATGAACAAATGTTGCCATTTATTGCTGGAGATCTTCATGCATTGTTGAAAAGTTGGATGCAAAAGTTTTTAAAAGAATCACTGCTATCTGAATCCATTGGAAATGTCTGAAAACTCTAAATGTACTCATTATTTTATACAATGTATATCTCGGTATTATATAGAATGTTGATTATTTAAACAAAAAAATTTCTGATATAGCTGTAAATTCATTGAAGGCTTTTGAAATAATCATTAATAATTGTAACTCAAATAAAAATGGTCTCACTAATGTTTGTAATTATTTATTTTTATTACTAACAAAATTGATTGAAAAATATTACTTGTACAAAATTATATGCATATTTAGTTAAGAACAAATTTTTAAAATAAAATTATTTAACGTGAGTGTCGATACCTCCTGGAAATTTTTTATTTGATTCTTGGAAATCTGTACGAACCCTGTTACAAGATGAAATCCTGTGATATCTTGACTGAAGTATTAGCTTTCAGTTTGAAGCAATACTAAAATTTAATATCAATATTTTCAAGAGTTTCAGTAACTGTCTATAATAGGTTAAATTCTGTATGGGAAATAATTTTGTCTGATTTGTTTAGTGTTTCAGGGAAAGAAATTTTAGACAATCTTGTTGACCAAAAAGTTTCATGTACAATGCATTACAATGAGGAGAGAGGGTACGGCTATAAAAACAAAACACATCATACTCATGTTTGTGACTCCTATACTATCTCAATCTATTAAAACTGGTTATCTAAATTGCAGTGTTTGACTTTATAATCAACTCTTTATGTTGCTTTAAATGTCAACATTTTGAACTTGAAAAACCAGCTGTAGGGGCTTTTTCACTTGCACTCGCTGTGCTTCAGTTGGACATAATACCAGTATGTGTCAACTTCAATGGTGAACATCCCTCTCATTCCTAGTCATGCCCAACATGGATATTAGAAAAAGAAATTACAACTGTAAAAATAAAAATTATTCTCTCTGAGGTCCTGACAAGTGTCATCCTGTACCCCCCAATAAATTATTGCTTAAGTCATCTGATGGAAAAATTACCCTTAAATGTTTCTAATGTGAATATCTCATCTACTGTAAAACATTTTTTACAAAATCTTTTCTGAAATCAAAGATCTAAAAAATTAAAGCATGTGAGAGAAGTCTCATAAATCTCTATTTACCTCTAAAACAGGTAGATCCTTTAGATAAGGAAATACTCCAAAATGAGATCCATCTGAATTCCAAATGGTTTATTTCAAAGCTGGATCATTGATTTTCTTAAGTATCCTTCATTTTTTGAAACTGTCAAGGTTTTTGCATTCATATTGAAAATGTCAAAATGATTATTAACCTGTATAATCCAAGGTGTTCTGCCATTCAAGAAACATTCTCAAAGTCTCTGTGTTTTAAATTGCATTATAATGTAAGAAAAGATGTTAACTATGATAGAGTATCTGGAAGTGTAGGCATTCTTGTGATCTCCCTAGCTCTTTATAGCTCCTTAACATATCATTACACAGGCTATTGTAGTATGCAAATATTCAACATCTTTCATTATTAACTGTAGCTTTATTTTACCTCCCTACACTGTTATCCATGAAAATGATTTGAATAACATATTGTATCTGCTACCAATACCTTTTGCTGTTCAGAGGCTTTAATGGTCATAACACCTTATGGGGTAGTGATATTCTCATGGTCACATAATTGAACAGGGTCACATAATGAACAGTGAATAACATTATCTGCCTCTTAAATTCCACAGAAATAACTTATTTCCACTAACCATCAAGAACTTTCTCTTCATTAAATTTGGCTATTTGCTCTCCAGCAATTCTAAATTTTAGTGTTGAAAATGATTTAACCAACATATTTTCCTGTAACTGTAACCCAGACTGATATGAATAGACTGTAAGTCTTCCAATTTTCTTATTATTGTACAGATTATCCACGTTACTCTCAATTAGCTGTGATTACTGACAGCAGGATTTTGTTCATTGACATTGTACACATCATCAAAATCATTAATACACTTCTAGATACTGGCAAAAGCAGAATTCCCAACCACTCACCAATTTCATATCAGTGTAAACCATGGGGAAAAAAAACAAGTGCCAAGTTTGATATTGGGAACTGAAAAACATGATGTGCTATTTTTTGTAGGTATGCTACCACAGAAAACCTAGCTTTCAAAAATATTAAAGCTTTATCTTATCAAATATGGCAAAATAATCAAAAAGCATCTTCTATAACAGCAGTTCTTAACCTGAGGGTTGCAACCCGAAATTGGGTCGCGCTGAGTCGAACCAAAAAAGTTAGTAATACACCCCAAATAATAAGTAATACCAACACCTCCTAGAAGAATTATTCCCTAATATGAGTTATACCCTAATACAATGTTTCGGTTTTCCCACTCTTCGCGAATGTAGCCGTGTAGCGAATGTTCCCGGAAGGCCATTCGTGAATCCCTTCCGGAAGTGACGTCCAATTCCTGTCCTGAGGCTTTCTCTTCTAGGAGGTGTTAGTAATATGCATGCCATTGCTTTGCGTGCGCGCAGACTCAGTAAGCTCTCTGTCAAAAACTCGTTTCTGCATATTGTGTTGTGAATAACAGTGAAACGTGAATACAAGCATTTTAGAAACAAATTTTGTCTTATTAATAATAGTGGAGTGATCAAGCTGCAGTGCGTATTGTAAAATTGTAATCACCCTAATAATGGCAAAACGTGAATACAAGGAAACATTTTTAGAATTAGGTTTTACTTGCATTTATGATCGAGGAGTGAACAAACCTCAATGCGTGTTGTGCAGGGAAATATTAAAAGTAATGAATCGATGAAACCGAACAAACTTAAAAGACATTTTGATGCAAAACATAACGAAAAGAAGCCCATTTAAAAAGACAGCATTTGGATGCACCAAGTAGTAATGATTTTATAAATTCTGCCAAACAAGCTACACTTGCTTCTTTTTATGCAGCTTGGCATATTGCAAGACAAAAGAAACCCTATAATATTGCTGAAAAACTTATAAAACCTGCTGCCATTGACATGACACGTATCGTGTGCGGAAATGAAAGTTCAAAGAAATTACAAAAGATACCATTATCAAATGATACAATTCGTTTACGAATTAATGATATGTCATTTGATATTAAGAATCAACTTATTTCTGCTATAAAAATTGCTGGTTTATTTAGTATTCAATTGGACCGAAACGACAGATGTAAGTAAAGATGCTCAACTCATGGCTTACATACGGTATCCAGGTTTAACAGATATACAGGACATTTTATTTTGCAAACCAATGTCAACAACAACTAGAGGTGAAGATATTTTTCTTATGGTCGATTTGTTTTTTAAAGAAGAAGGAATAAATTGGAATCAGTGTTTCAGTATTTGCACCGACTGTGCAGCTGCCAGGACAGCATCTCAAGAGGGATTTTCGACAAGAGCAAAACAAATGAATCCACAAATTATATCGATTCATTGTTTGTTACATAGACAAAATCTTGCTTCAAAAAAATTATCACCCAAATAATGTATCGTTTTGGGTGAAATTGTTGCGGTAGTCAATTTTATCAAATCAAGAGCTCTTAACTGTAGAATTTTCCGCGAACTGTGTTTCGAATTTGGTGCAGAATACGAACATTTATTATATTATTCTGAAGTTAGATGGCTGTCCCGGGGCAAAGTTGTTCAAAGAGTATTATCATTGCGGACAGAAGTCGAAATTTTTTGAGAGAAAAGAAACACCCATTAGCATCTAAATTCTCAGAGTTGAAGTGGATTACTCAAGTTGCTTATTTGTCAAATATTTTATTTGAAATAAATAATCTAAATACCTCTATGCAAGGATGTAATCATACTATTATTGAATTAACTGAAAACTTAAATGTTTTAAAAATAAATTCAAATTATGGAGAAATAAGGTTGAAGTAAAGAAATGTGCTTCATTCCCGACTCTTAATTTACTTGTTGAAGACAATAATATTGACATCACAGATTTTGAAATACAGAAAATTATTATTAATCATTTAGAAAAACTAATAGCAGACTTTGATCGATATTTCCCTGCAGACGATGTTTTCAAATATAATTGGGTTCGAATGCCATTTAATTTTGATGTAAGTGATTTGCATGAGGAATTTGTTAATATTAATCAATTTCAAGAACAATTAATAGAAATACATAGTGACCAAGCACTTCCAAGCACACAAGAAATTTCTACAAAAATACTGAATCTTTATGTGCTTTCTGGTTAAAATTAAAAACCGAAAAGCCAATAATTGTTAAAGAAGCTCTAAAAGTATTATTGCCCTTTTCAACAACATATATGTGTGAGGCTGGTTTTTCGGCTCTGTGTAATCAAAAACAATTACCGGAACAAGTTAAATCCTGAAATATATATAAGGTGCTCTTTGACAAGCATTCAACCAAGGTTTGAAGATCTTTCAAAATGTATTCAAGCACAAGGTTCTCATTAAAACTGTATGACTTGCATTTAAAATTTAAAAGACTAAACATATGTATTGATATTTTTTTTTTTTTTTTTTTTTTTAGGAATAAGTTAAAATTTCAATTATTTTCAAAAAGTTATAAATATATTTTAATTTGGTCAATAAAAATTATTAAAAACACTTGATTATTAATTAAATTTTCCTTGGATCGAAAAGTACTTTTGTTTATTATTAAAAAAATAAATAAATGTGTAAGTTAAAAAAAATCATCATCGTAGGATTGAAGATTTTTTAAAAATACGATCTAAAATAAACCAATGAAAAAATTTTGACTTTTTGGGTTGTGGCTTAAAAAGGTTAAGAACCGCTGTTCTATAAGATATGTCTCCATTATATCAACTTCCGGCAGGAATTGTGGAAGAAAATTTAAATATTCTCAAGGTGCTCTCTAATACTCTTGTGGTGCAGATGATAAAGGATTATATATGTATATTCTGTACATATCATTTGGTTATTGTATCTGGAATTGGCAAATGGCAATGCAAATTAGACACTACTCACAACTTTTAAATGAATTGTAACCAATTGCCTCTTGATCTGAGAAGAAAGCAATTGCCTCTAAAGTACTTTAAAATGCTATCTGCATCATAACACATTGAAATTGGTTGTCTGCTCCTCTCTAAGGAAGATATATGATGTAAGACCACGTAATATACTACCATTCTATGAGCGTTCTGACTCACTTCTCCAATTCACAAATCCAAATTACAGATGCTTTTTAATTTTTACTTTGAAGCAATTATATTGTCAATATTATGATTCTGCCACATCTCCCTTTATTTTACAATTAATGGATCTTGTATATTTTGTATTGCCAATGTTCCTCCTATATTCCTGTATATACTGATAGCTCAAATCAAATGGACATGTTGACTGTGGCATATACAATACATCAATTTAAATTCTTTCCTAATTTTTATAATTTATTTTTTAATAGCACAAATTAAATTTTATTAGACATAATTGGATTTAAATTGCACAGAAATTTCCTCTTTTACATGCAATTATAGATGCAAGAATGGTTGATCCAAATTGATTTTGTTAAATGTATAAAAATTTACCATTTCAAAGCTTTTTAAATTTTAGAGTTAATTATCATATTAAATATCTAGAATTTAATGCTGAAAGTAATTTAACCTATTACAATTATTTTAGTGTAATTTTATACCAAATTTTAATCTATATTTGGGTTTAAAATTCTTAATAGCATTAGTAAAACTTATTTTGTTGTAAGGAAAATCTTCAGATTTTTTTGACAAATATCTTCATTTTTATCTTTGAAAAATTGATAATATAGGTATTTAGTTTTTAATATATTTTAATGGTTAGAAATTTAGAAGTGATAAGTGAGAGAAAGAGATATATAATCTGAGGAATTTAATGTTAAACAATTGATAGGAATTTCAAAATAAATAAAATTCAAAAGTAAAACTCTTAAATTTTTCAATGATTAATTTTTTTAAAAAAGTTTAGCATTTACATATTTAACTAAATATATAAAAATCTTCAAATCTATTGCCAGCTAATAGTCTTCAGTTTTGTATAAATATTTGTCAATATTACTTAAAGCACTTCATAAGAGTTTCTAGATTTTAATTTATTCCAAAGCTCTAGAATTTTAAAATAATTCCAGACAAAATGCAAAACGATGTGATGAAATATGTCCAAAAAGATAAAAGAATTGGCAATTTTATTGTAAATAAAATCAAATATTGTTGTCATGGAGCTTAAGAGAAGCAAAAATTGTTGTTCTACATTAATGATAAAATCTAGGAGTTTGCAAGCTAATACATTACTAAATAAAAATTTTAAAATAAACTAGGAAAAATTCAGTAATTTTCAAAAATATCATAGAAAATTTTTTAAATGATTAATATTAAATATGTATTAGTAATAAAAAAGGATAATATTTAAATTGTAACTTTTTATAAATATGTATGTGGTTAACATTATAAATTATGGTAATTAGACCCATTTATTGTATTTAAATCATGAATTTTAATGTAATGTAAATATATAAAAGTAATAGATAAAATATTATATTATTTATACCAGGGATGCACAACCTATGGCCCGCAGGTGAAAAATGGCCCGCGTCGCCTTTAAAGGTGGCCCGCGAATGTTGTTAATAAAATAAGACTAATTTAAAAAGAATGAGACTCTTTCAAATAAACAAAAGAAAAAATCTGATAAGAAAATGATTCTACATCAGAATGAATATTTTACATCTGTTCATTTTTTTTATAACGCGGATTTTCAGTTTGTTCCCTTCATGGCTACCCGAGAGTATGAATGTTCCTATAGGAGTTCAAAATGCAGCTGCATGTGCAACTTTCTTTAGCAGCACTTACATTTGTGAGCAAACTTTTTCTTTAATGAATTTAAACAAATCAAAAATAAGAAATAGAATAGCAGATGAGAACATTTCTTCTGTTTTACGTATTGCCACAACGAATCTTAAGCCCAACATAATATCCATAACTTCAAATATTCAGTCACAGCCATCACATTAAATTTTAATTTTTTTTCAAAATTTAAATTGTGTTCTTTGTATAATTACCAAAAAGTTTTCTCCTGTTATTCAATTTCAAGTTTTTTTCTGGAAATGCAGTATTTTAAGCATGTCTATAATGTTTGTGTTTTATTCCTTCATTGTATAATGTTTGCATGAGTAAAATAAGTAAATTAATAATTGTAATTCATTTGTATTGCCACAAAAAAACAGTGTTTTTACGTTCATAAAATGTTTTAACATTTACGTGCTGATTTGGCCCTCGACTTGATCTTTTTTCATATTTTGGCCCCTCATTCTGAAAAGGTTGTGCACCCCTGATTTATACAATGTGCAAATATTGAGAAATCCTGAAAAATTTAATGTGATGTTTCTTGATAATCAGTATTAGCTTTTTTGAAATGTTATTTTTGCATAATGGTCTTATTTTTTAAAATTTTAAACTAGACATACATTTTCAAGTAGTAATTATTATAGTTCTTTTCCTTCCTTACTTAAATTTGGAAAGAAAATAATAAAATGAGTTATTATATAACAGCTTATTCTCTAACAAAACCTTTTAATATATTCTCAATATATATTTGTTTTGAACATTTTGATAGTGCTGGTTCTAATTTTCTAAAAAAAAATTATTTTAATAGTTCATAAACTTCTTTTACTAGGTTGTTGAAGATGGTTATGAATTTTTTGCTAAAAGACAGTTGGTAACTTTGTTTTCTGCACCAAATTATTGTGGAGAATTTGATAATGCTGGAGCGATGATGAGTGTAGATGATACTTTAATGTGCTCTTTTCAGGTTTGATAATTTTTATTTTTAAATTTTTTGACAAGAATTTCTATTTCTTATATGTTTGAATAATTAATGTATTTATAAATTTTAACATGAATGCAATTTCTTTTATTAATTGAAATTCTCTTTTTGATTTTGAGTTCGTATGAAACTTTTTTTAATGCAATCTTGTTTCTAAATTTAACTCCTAATTCTGCCAACTTTTATTCTTGATTTTTAAGTTTAGTGAAAATAGTAAACAGATTTATAGAAGAATCATTTCTTTATATGTATCAATATGTTCATTCATCTGTAACAATATGTTCATTCATTTCTTAAAAATATTCGGTGTTAATTAAGACATTGAAACGAATGGTTAGCGCTCTTGCCTTCGGTTCAACAGTTCGTGGGTTCGAATCCCACCTTGGGCATAGGTGTTTGTAGTGGTTCGGAATCCACTTTAAGCCATAGGTTCTGGTCTAATTAGCCCTCGTGTGCAAAAAATGACTGTTGAGCAACAAACAGACCAAACCAATATTAATAATTAATTAAATGCTAAAGCTTTAGAAATAGTAAGTAAACATTTTTTTAACAGCAATATTTTGTATATATAAAGAACCAAGAAATGTGAAAATCTATTGAATGTTTTAAGAAATAGAAAAGCCTTGAATATAGATGTGAAATTGTTTATAATTTTTTAAAGAATTTGAAAGTAAACGGAAATAAATTTTAGAATTGCTTTTATTAAATAATTGAAGGAAAAAGGTCATTGTAGAAACTGTATCTAATAGTTGCATTTGATTTCAATAAGTATATTTATTTTTGAAAAGTCAGCTTGTTATATACACAGCTTGAAATGCTCAATAAATTAATTGATAGGATTCTATTAAAGTTTAAAAACTTCAAAAATAACCAATTATTTTTTACAATATATAATTTAGTAATGTGGAGAAGATTATTTAGTAAAAAAATTCTGTGTTATAGCTGCAAATTGATTGTTGGCTTGTTAAGTAATCATTAAATATAATTTGAATTTAAGTAATTGGAAAAATTAATATTTTTATTTCTATTTACTAATATAATGTTGATAAATATTGTATATATATACCTAATGACATGTGTGTGTGCATATTTAGTTAGCTATAGTTTTTAAAATAAAATAAAAAAAATCATTTAACATATGAACGTCAATACCTCCTGGCATTTTTTGATTTGATTCTTTGATCCTGTGATTTTTACTTTTCTTTTGCTAGATCCATGGTTACGAAAATAACAAAAGCTTTTTTATATTAAATTTTTCTGTTTCAATTGTTTTCACATTTTTCAGTGACTCAATAAATAAATTTGATAAGAAGTTCTTCTTAAGGAAGTCCATAAATTTTTATTTGCAAATTGAATTTAATGGTGAAATAGTTTTACCATTTTAGAACTTTTATATTGAGAAATTTGTATACATTGTATTTTTAAATGAGTACGGCTTAATTCTTGTTATTATTTTTTACTTTAAATTCAGAAATTGACATTAAACTATATAGTATAGTCGATCTGATGTAATAAAAAACATTTTGTAGTGAAGTATTTGAAGATACATTAGCATGTTTATTGTAAATTTTATATTTTTATTTATTATAAATTTAAAATTGTAATGGATGTGAATTTTTTTAAAGTGATTTTCTTTCTTTTAGATTTTGAAACCGGCTGATAAGAAGAAATTTCCATATGGTCCAATGAATGCAAATCGTCCCATTACTCCTCCTCGAGGGCAAGTGAACAAGAAAAATAATAAGAAATAGCCTTTTCTGATGACTATTTGTGTAAAATTGTTCTTCTTCAACCTGATCTTGAGACAGTATTAACTCAAGATCAGGATGTTAACAAAAAAGAACTTTTGTTTTTTAAATCAGTCCACTTCATGGAGCTATACCCACATTATGTCAAAATCTGTACTTGTACATTTGGTACTGTACATACTATTATACATACATCCTAAATATACACACAATATGTACAAAAGTGATCTTTGTCAAATGTGCGCTTATGGATACTTGTCTTTTGTTATAACATTTCATCATTTATACGTTTTCATTTTTAACTGTAATTTTTTTACTTCGGTAAAACTATTTACTTTTGCACTTTATATGTATTTTTTTCTTTTGAAAAATTTAATATTGTTATTACAACTTCTGGAAAAAAAATTTTCCAAGGTGTATTTCGTCCTCTACTCTATGCAATTATGTGTGAATTTATGTGGTTATTTATTATCCACTTCCTGTTAGCCATTCCTATGCAAATCTAGTGCCTAGTAATATAGTGATCGATAAAGAATTTAAAATTTGCCAGTTATTAGCTAGCTATTACTCTGGCTTATAAAAGAGAATTATTTTTATCATAAACTTCCTATTTGAAAATTGTTTGTTCCATTTAAATTTACTTACATTTTTGGTACTCATTTCTGTAATTTATTTTTATGTATTCAAATTTGTAATTGAATTTATATGCAAAATTTTGAGTTTTAAGGTCATAGTATACTTTAGTGTACTTTTAGAATACTGCAATTTATCATTCATGAAATTTTATTTATCACAGTTAAAGGTATGTTAATATTTTTATGTGTGGATTAGGTAAAAAATTTAAGCAATTTCAAAATGTTTCATTTGTAATTTTGCTTTGTAGTGTACTTTATCTTATTGTCTTTGATATATTATGTAGTTGACAAATAAGTCAATTTGCTTTGTGTACATGACATTGACATTTAAGTCCATTAAGTGTTTTAAGAACATTTTTTAAAAATTACACTATCAAAATTACTTTTCTAAAATTCATTGCAAAATACTCTCAAGGAATTATAAAGAATTCTGTTTTGATCAAGCTTTTAAGTACTTGGCTCAATTGTTATATGAATATAAAGATTGAGAAGGGGTCCTGTTTTAACATAGTCATTCTGAGTTTAGATTATAAATGTATAGATATTTTTAGAAGAAAAATTAAAACTAGCAATTTTTTTCTTGTCTACATCTTTAAATGTGTATAAAGAAAATGTAATTATAATATATTTAAACTAATATTGAAACGGGTTAATCAAGAGCAGTTATTTATTCTTAATATAATATGTAAGATAATTTTGGTGTTATTTTTAGAATTTAGTCTTCCAATTCTCATATAAGAAATAGATTTTTAAATATTTAATCTTTTGATTATCTTATTTAAATATTAACGTCAAGATTGTATTAAATTTTTTCTCCCGCGAATTCAGAAACGACCCCTCTCCTCCTTTAAAAAAATATATCAGCTTGTCAGATTTATTTAAAAATAAGCAATTGCGCACAATTTTTCACTCAAAAATTGGTTATTCATTTGTATTTTTAAATTTCTAATGTTTTGTGCTTATTTAAGAATATTTGTTTACAGTTAAAACAATTGTCACCTACTTTCTCAAAAGTAAATTTATATGTAACTGGTTTTTATTTTTTCTTTTCCTTTCATGTATATTTTTTGAAGTTTTGCTTATATTCAATATCTGAAACATTTTTGGCAATATTCAATTCAAAAACTTTTTTATTATTTAAGAATACAATAATGTGTGTACTGATGATTTTTTAACTGAGTTCAATAAATATTTTTTAAAAATGAATACTTAGTTTTTATTTTAATATTAATTTTATCTGTAAAATATTTCTATTCACACATTGGTTTTTAATCAAAAATTTAAATTCTAGATACATTCATCTACCCCAAAAATCTAACATTTATAATGAATTTTCACTCAAGACATTTTATATACATATATATTTATCATCAAATTACCTTGTTCAACGTAAGTACTTAAATTTTGTAGGAAAAATAGCATCATTAGTGTTAAATCCAAAAATTCTTAATTACAGGGTTATAATTCCCTGGTAATAAAGCAGCGTTTGTACAAGTCCTGGAAACTCTTCAAAATTGAAGTTTTCTCAGAGCCCTTGAAACTCCTGGAGTTTTAAGCTGGCTACTTCAAAATGGTGAATAACTAGTGGACATTTTTAATTTCCTTCATACTTTAGCCTTACTTGAAGGTTGTATCGATTTCATTAATTTTTGCTCCGTTTTAATTAAATTGGATCAAAAAGAAATAAAATATTAGTTTTCATTATTTAATATCAAGATCATCAGTTGTGTAAGCAGATTTTGATGGAACAGAATATTTATTTTCTAACAAATATAATTTATTCTTTAACATTAAAATCTTACTACCATGTACACGTGGTTGTATTTAATGCTAAAAAAGTATTCATTGTTTTATATATGCTACATGGTAAAATTGTACAAATTCATGGTGTTGTCAAAATAGTCTAAAAATATTTGTTTCTATAGCAGTTCTAAGATATAAGCTGCAAATGAAATTTTAAGAAAGAAATTTATTGTATTTGGCAAAATAGCTCAGGGTGGGCCTGTACCTTCTTCTGAATTCTTTTCTACTACAGTCTTTCTTATGCTTGTACACCAGTTTCTTTCCTTGATAGCCAAAGAATCAATCTCCACAGACTCCATCTCATTTTAGGACTACTCCTTTTTCTGTTTGTTATATATATTTCTGTTGTATAACTTGAAATATATTTTGTTGATGAGAGCAATATGCATTTTGCAAACATTAATATAAAGTTCTAATTTTTTATAGATTTTAATTTCAAAAAAATATAACTCAAGCCTTTCTATTCAATTTTAATGAAGCAAAAATTTGATTAAATCACAAATATGAATATTTAAACTCGGATTATGCTTTTATATTAAAAAAATTTTTCTAATCAAAAAGATCGCTTCACATCTTGATATGGAAGAGCAAAAAAAATTTTTAAGCTTTTAAAAATAAAATGCATATAGACATGTGGAAGTTTGATTAAATTGTAAATCCTTTTAATATCTTAGGTAAAGAAATTAGTAAAAAATAAATAAAATCTACTGCAACACATGAAATTATGTTCTTGAACTGTAAAATTTGGGAAATCCTTTTTTGTCATTGTCTAATGTATGATATTAATATTTTTTATAATTATTTTGTAGTCTCATAGGGGTGAATCGTGGAATAATTTAGTTCATTAATTTAAAATTGTATTGATTTTAGTAAATGTGAAACAAATCATTTCAATTTATTATCCATAGACAAAACATATGACATTTACTTTTGCTATTTTTTCTTGGTGAACATTTTTAAGAATTTTTCCAAAAGCAAAATTTTGATGTAAAAATATTAAATGTGTTGCTTACATCCCATTTAAAACATAAGGGGTAGTAATATTATAATTAATGAAGATATACTTGCATAGTTTTGATTCCCCTAAGCAAAAGTGTTAAATTATATTTAGATATATAAAAACAAGAGCACATACATATTGGAAAAGTCAAAGTTTTGTTTGAAGAAATTCACATAAAAACTTAACCGCCTATGATAAATTCTGCCAAAGAAACTGAAAGGATGTACAATTGAACATTAATTACAAAATTAATCGATGTGAATCTTAGGAAAATAAAAAATTATTGTATTAAATTTCGTCTTGTGAATATATTATATAGAGAAATAAATCTAAAATGTGCACTTTTAAAATAGTTTGTATAGTATAAAAAGTTCGTGATAGTAAACAAAACTATTTTATGAAGTAGTAACGACTTGGAAAAAGAAAATCCTTCAGATTGAAGCTTTGTGTAAATAATACCAGACTTGTTATTTATATTCTTCATTTTTATCTTTTCGATTTTTTTAAATATTCTAATTTTATCACACTATTTTTTATATAACTAAAGTTCACTCTAAAATAAAAATAGGATCCATAAACACAAAATTTTAAAAACGTGCATTATTACACTAATTAATCAGTATATCAAAAAATATTTAGTAATTTAAATGAAATAATTTTTGTTGTGTGCATGCTTGTTTAATGCTTTTGAAATCATTAATAATTAAATCTCATTTAAATCAATATTAGGTTGTCACAAATATCTACTGCTGTCAGCATTTGGTCAAAAATAATTGCTAGAGTATTTATTAAACTTGTAAATGTCAATATCTCCTATAAAAAAAATTTATTTCACTCTTGTAAAACTTCTGGGATTTGATCTTCAGAATATACATGAACCATGATAAAACAAGGCAATTTGTAAATGGTATGGAAATTGTTCAGGAATTTATTTTATAAAATATGCGTAAGTAAAAATATTTATCATAAAATCAAGGAAAAAAGTCGATCTGATAAGAATTTTTAAAGTTATTTGGTTTTTCATTTATATCATGTGTCTGAATATATCGATGAAGTTACTTTGTTATGTCAGCGCCAAGCTTTTGCATATTACATTTTTTTAAAAATTTTTGTGATGAATATTTCAGTTATATTAACGCTCCTCACCATTTTCACTTAAGTGTAAAACAAGATTGCCTAATGTATGAGTATCATAAAAGTTCTGTGATTTCATTGGACAATCGATGCTTCCGTTTCAATAAGATAAGTTTCTCATTAATGCAATACTGCTGTGATTCCACATTAACTAGTATTAGAAATTAAAAAGGATGTGTGTGTCTCACTACTTCAAGAACATGAATAATTACTACAAAATATGTTTTAAAATGCAATGGATCATTAAATTCTAAAATGAGTTAATTAAGAAATTAAATATACTTTAATAAATCAAAAAAATTTGTTGAAAAGAAAATTCCAGCATATATTATAAAAGAATGCACGAAGACGAGTGTACATGTAAAGAGTGGAACTTATATAAACGCGAAACACTAAATATTCAATCACTATAAATTCAAACTAAAAGAAGGACAAGCACCTTAATATTTTCAAATTAAGCACGAAGAAAAAAATTACAATGATAACTTCAAAATTATTCTATTCTGTCTTAAAACAAAAGTGACTGATATGTATGTTTACTTTTCTCTGGTATAACTTTGGTTAAAAAAAAAAACTATATTACACACAACATTCTATCAATTTTTTAAACAACCAAAATTTATCAATTACAAATAGCAACAAATGAAAGAAACAGCAGTTGATAAATCGAATTTAAGTGCCTTAGTTATCTACAAACTAGGTTTTCAGGGTCATGAATTTTTTTTTTTAAATCTAATGTATGAAATACTGTTGTCAAAAGTAAATCACGTTTATAGTAAGTGATATATAACAAAGTGATTATTGTAAAATCATCGCAAAAGCTTTTTCCTGTACGATTTGTTTACTCTCATGTCAGCGAAATGAAAAGAATGGGACAAATGATATTTATTTGTCTTGTATGTTAACGAAATCATGTGCGTAACAGCAACCAAAAGAATGAAATACCAAGGTTGTTACATTTAAAGCGAAATCGCCTTTTTGAGAACAGTCGGTAAACCTCTATTTTATGAACTGCTAGGGACCGATATAGTTCTTAAAATAGAATGACAAAAATGTAGATCCTATAAAACTAATTTTTTTAACCAAACTTGTCTCCCTTTATAAATAAAATACCATTAGAAAAAATTCATTTTGCATACACCAAATAAGAAACACAATATGCTTAAACACAATCTTTATTTTCATTTCATTGTAAAAACAGGCAAAATAATATTACTTTGCCTGTTCGAAACTATATTTTTTCATTTTTTTTACCAGCAAAGAAGGCATTTTGTTTCTCTCAAAAAAGTATCTCAATCTTGTAAGCTATTTATCTGATTGTTTTACAGTTAGTTGTTACGTCAGATTCTCTTCTTGTTTGATACCTGAAAGTTCTTTTTAATTCTCATTCATTATGTTCTCAATCATTTAATAATGCGATTTTCTTTAGGTATAAATTATATCTAAATCTATAATTAAAAAGTTCTGAATGAAATATCTGACAGTAGTCGGATTCATTTTCGAAACTCATGAATGAGTAATTCATCTTCACTCAAATCGTTTGGTAAATGTTTTATTGACTTTCTTATGATAACTTTCTTTAATAAGATCTACATGTCAAAATGATCCCAGATATCGTTTTTTCTGCAACATCATTCCAAACAGATTCACATTTTAGGTGCAAAGCATTTGTCAATCTTATGAGATGATTCAAAGCCATGATCACTATATGCAAAGCATCGTATGATATTTGCACTTGAAGTTATTGTTTATACTTTGATGCAGGAACTGTGAAATAGAATGTTAGAATTCGCAGGACAAATTCCTCATGAATTTCTTCAAAAAATACTTAATGCAGGGCTCTGAAGTTGATCCTGAAATTCCTGATTTTTTAAAAAACGTCCTGAAATGTCCTTATTTTTCAAAATAAATCCTGGAATTCCTTAATTTTTTATTATATTCTTTTGAAAGTTTAATTTAAATTAATAATTTTATATTTTTCAGTAGTAAATTTTTCTTCCAGTGGAATATATTTTTTCTTTCAACTGCTTTCTATGCAAGAAGAAAGAGAAAAATTTCCCCTTTTTTGTTCTCTTTCAAACCGGAAATAGGGTTGCCATACATTCGTCTCTGCCTCATTTTCAGCCATTGCTCATGAATGCCTGACGTCAGAAAAATTTAGGTTTGGGTTTACCATTAAATTCTATTTTCTGCCTTTACAGACAAAGATTCTGGTTTTAGTAGTGCACAACTATTTACAATGATGGAGAAATTGTGAGAATTATTCGCCTACGTTTATGTGCATGCGTGAAATGCTTATCGCGCCATTTTGAAGGGGTGTTTTGAAGAATGTTTATTAGCAAGCTCAGAATTTTATTTTTTGAAAACAATTTTCTTTTAAAAATGCCAAGGAAAACGAAATTTTCTGACAAATGGTTGGAACTGCAAGATGGGAATAAATGCCTAATCAAGACCTGGTGCCGAAGTGTTGACGATGTTCATTCTGCGGAGTGCTTCGTATGCCAAATTCAGTGTTTCAAATATGGGTTTTAGACAAGTGCTTGCTCATGCAGATGGATTAAAACACAAAAAAGCTGTGAACTGTTACAAGAATCAAACACTATTTACTATCAAGTGATCAACTTCATCTAAATCCTCGACATCAACTGTAGTAGTGAATAACAAATCATGGCTTCCCAAAACGATATCAGAGAAAACCATTAAAGCTGAAACCATTTTAGTTTTGGTGGCAATAAAAAATTATTATTCTTTTTCGTCTTTGAATGATTTAGCTAACATTTACGGAGAAATTTTTGATGATTCCTCCATAGCAAAAAATCTCAAATTATCTGACAAAAAAGTCAGGTATATGATTAATTTTGGATTAGGTCCGTATTTCGAAACTCTTTTGTTGCGGGATATCGGCACTTCATATTTTGTTTTACTTTTCGATGAAACTACTACAAAACAAATAAAGAAACAGTTGGATATTTAAATCTCATATTGGTCTGATAAACAAGGTAAGAATGTTATTTGTTACCTCGAATCTTATTTTTAGAACATGCTGAAGCCAATAAAATTGTAAAAATTTTATTAAGTTTTATTCAAAATAATGGTTTGAATTTAGAAAAATTAATGCAGTTGTCAATGGATGGACCAAGATTTAATTTAGCTGTTTTAAAGCAGATAAATAGTGAACTGAGTAAGTAAAGTTTACCAGTACTAATTGATTTGGGTACATGTTGCTTACACATAATCCATGGAGCACTACGTAAGGGTATTGATAAAATTGATTGTAATATTGATGGATTTGCTATAGATATTCATCAATTTTTCAAACTATCTCCTGCAAGAAGGGAAGATTATCATTCCTTACAGTTAGAAATACTGGAAGAAACTTTAGCTAGACATAGTTTCCTTCGTCATGTTGAGAGCCGTTGGTTAACTTTGTGCTCAGTTTGTGAGAGAATTGTTGAGCAATATGATGTTCTAAAGGAATATTTCATTGTTAAAGTACCTAAAGAGTCGAAATCTCCTCTTTCTGATAGACATCTTCGGATTATAAAACATTTGAAAGACCCTAATACTCTGGCATATCTGCATTTTGTTTCATTTTTTTTTTGTATAACTTTTGAACCATATTTACTTCTAATGCAAAAAGTCGAACCTTTAGTACATGTGATGTACAGTAAGATAAATGAACTTGTTCGCAGTATTATATTTAAATTTTTAAACCCAGAAGAAATCTGTGAAAAAAATGGAGTAAAGTTGTTACAAATTAATGTTGATTCAGGAAAAAATTGGTTAAATTTAAACAAGATTGAAATAGGTCATGGTGCAACAGCAATACTGAAAGAGCTTACTGATAGAACAACATTTCTACAAAGTGTCAGAAGCTGCTACATAGCAACTTCAAAGCATTTGCTTAAAAAACTTCCTATATACAAATCCTTTACTCAAAGATCTCCAGTGTTTGTCTCCGTATAATAGAAAAAAGGAAGAGTCTAGGCGTTCATTTAGCAGATTGCTTCAACATATTCCTCATGTGAATAAAACTTCTTCAGATTTTGATAAGATGAATGAAGAGTGGATTCCTTACATGTGTGAAGATGTGACTTTGATTGTGAATGATTATGATAATGATCAAAATATCTGTAAATATTGGAATGCGGTTTTCAATATAAAAGATGCTGGTGGTTATATAAAATATCCTACTCTTTCTAGAGTGGTTAAAGCATGTCTGTCGTTATTGAATGTAAATTCCCAACCATAAAGAGGTTTTTCAACTAACAATTCTGTTGTGACAAAGGAGAGAGCTTCTTTATCAGAATTATCAGTTCAAAGTTTACAGATTTGTCATGATGTTATTTGAATGCATGGCAATTCTGCTTCCTCCATTCCATATACCAAAGAAATGATGCATTCTATTCAGAGATCTCATGCAGAATATGCATCATATATGGAAAAATCAAAAGATGTAACACAATTAGAGAAGAAAAGAAAAGATGAGGAAGATGTAGAAGCTACTTGTGAAAAAAGTTTAAGCAATCGCACCTATTAGAAAAAATTAATGAACTTGAGAAAGAAAAGAAAAATTTGCTTGATAATCAGTGTGTAGCTCAAAAACTTTTGGATGATGCAACTAAAAAATAGCATGTGCTATCAGTGATGATAATATGAGTGATGTGAAAGTTGGACAAATGATGCTGTCTGCTGCTAATGCAGAGATTGCATCTGTGATAGATAAGTTTAAAAAAATGCAGTGTTAAATTATCGGAATTAAATGCTAATGCATCCAGTTCAAAATGAACATTATTCAATTATACATAAATTAACTGTTAATTTAAAGCATTTATCATGTAACTTATTAATTTTCAAAAAATGTTCAGTATAGAAAGTTTAAATTTCTGTATCATTTTTCATATTGTTGTATTAAAAATTAAAAAACTCAGAATTTATTAAATAGTTTATTCCTTTCTAAAATGTATTTTATGCATAAAACAGAAATTAATATGTAAAAGTAACATTGGTTTTGTTTAATTATTGGAATATGTCCTGAAAAATGTCCTGATATTTCTTGAAAATAGTGTCCTGAAAAAACTTTTCTGTACTCCTACCCCTGTTAATGTCATTGTCTGCATTTCAATCAGTTATTTACAATTCGAAGATTTACTATTCATCTAATGACGTTGATCGAAGTTTCTCAACCATAAATTGAAAAAAAGAATAGATGATGAAATGTAATTTGCGTGAAAAGGTATTCGCAAATGAGATTTTAAAATACTTTAAATGAGGATTAAAATCATCATTGGGTCTCTAGAACTATGTCAAGCACCAGACACTAATTCATAAAATTGTGTGTTCGTAAAAACGAGAATCTAATGTATAAATTTTTCCTGAAACTTCTTTTGTGTCAATTTCCAGATTTTTCTAAACTTTTCTCCAGTTGGAGCAAAACCTATAAGCTGGATCGGAACCATTCATGTATTGCATAACGGACATCATTTTGTTACCTCTTTCCTTCATTTAATCAATAATTAGCAAATACCGAATCCTTCTTCTCAGCGTCATTACATTAAAGTTTCCACTTATCACCATCTCTGTTTTGACTGATTGCATCAGTAAAAGGTTTGAATTAATTTGTAAACAGTATTTTTAATCAAGAATATAAAGTTTGCTACTGCAGTCCAATGCGAACAGAAATATTGTTTAAAAATTACAAGTTATAAGCCTTTAAAGTTTTTTTTTTATTCAGTTAAAAATTATCATTATTGCTTAGTGTTGTTTAGTTTGGAATAAACAATATTACACTATAATCATATTTATCTGGAACAATAAGTAGTATCCTATAATCTTAATACAGAGAGAAAGCATTAATTCTGTCAATACATAAATCAAATTGAGTATTTAGCTATATGTGATTAATATATTTTCAATCATGTATATGTGTGTACGTCGAAGTAACAATGTCTAGAGTCATTAGTATGTAAAGCTTTAATTTATCAACTTCATAAAGAGGAAGACCCACTTGAAAGACAACATGCAAAAAACGGAAAAAGAACATTCATTCTCTGTTCAGGAGTGGATGGAACCTTACTTTGATACATACATTTAAACTTCTATATTTACAAGTGCACTTTTACATCAAGGGAGAACTTTTCAGGGATAGCAGTCCAAATTCACTTGCTACGACGGAAAGATATCCTGAAAACTCACAAGCAATCATTTGACAGCATTCCATGCAGAAAAGATAAAAGTGACATTCATTTGACATTGTTTAGCAATGGCTGAAATTGAATTCGGGACTTTCCGTTTCGAAGAGCGTGATCCTAGCATTAGAACACTGAAAAGTTTTAAATGCAAAAATATAAGAAACTGCAGTGTAGATAAGTTAAGTGCTGGAAGCTGTTAAAAGGCTTCTTTAAGAATTTAATGCATGTTCTCTTCAATGAGAAATTTTCGCAGATAATTAGTCATATTCACTGACCACCAGCAAGAAAATTCGAAGGACCCTCTCCGACAGACGTGTATGCAAAAAGCAGAAAAGCTACATTTATCTCCTATTGCTTAACAATGATTGAATTCAGGTATTTTCACTTCGAAAAATACTGTTTTAACTCTAGGCCGCAATAAGAATCCAATGTAAAAATATTGACACAGTTCAGTAAACATCTTAAATCCATTTTAAGGCATCTTAATATATACCGCTTGAACTGGGTTCTTAGAAGCTTTTTCAAGAATAATAAGCCTTATTCACGTGCTTTAAGGTAGGAAACCTGAAAACTAATGAACACACATCTCGAAAGACATGGCTTATATTCCAATTTCTTGATTTAAAACATACAGAAATGAAATTTATCAACAAATCGTAATTACCAATTTTTTCTGAGGTTCTTCTTGCTGATAAATAAAACAGTACAAATGGTAAGGATTTTAAAACATATGCTATCCATTTTGTTTTTAAAATACAAGCCATTTCTGCTCAGTTTTTGAAATTTTTTAAATAAAAATTTCTTTTTTTCATTCAAGAAGATCTAAAGCAAATTTGCATTAACTGTACTTTCTGAATTTTCTTACTCTCATTAAAAGTCAAGGAAATTTCAGGAAAATATATTCTCTTACTTCATGTGTTTCTTTATTTCTAACTTTTCTTAATTAATATCCTCTTTTTTTTTTTTTTTTGAGTTCCTCTTTATTGATTCTAAACTAATATTATATATATATATATATATATATATATATATATATATATATATATATATATATGTATATATATATATGTATGTATGTATGTATGTATGTATGTATGTATATATATAATTTCCACCTCATTAACGTTCTCCCTGACTATCATTAATTTTTCTTGCGTCTACAATTCAATAGATATTCTAAAACAATTGATTTGCTTTTTTTCCACGGATGGAAATATACCTTTTATTTCCTTTTACGAGAAAAAGTTTTTTTTTTATATAAATTTACTTTATTTTCAATATACTGAAAAATCAATTTTTTTTCAGTTTCAATTAATTTTAAAATCAAAAACTCCTATTACTAAATCTTCATCAGCTTTCAATTTTAAGAACTATATTTCATCTTTATAATAATATTAATGCGGAATACATGTAAACAATGAAAACATTTTGCATTTAAACCAAAAACTAAACTTTCTTTCAAAACACACGAATTCCCACAAAAGTATAAATTTCTAATAAAATCAGAAATATACTCTGACCCAAAAAATCCGAATTTACAGTGCAATTAATAGCAACTTTTTTTTTTAACGGAAAATGATTTTCTAACTGATATTCAACAACTGTGTGTGAATGTGATTCTTTAAATGTATTTCATAATTTCTAAAACTCATCAAAGCAACGATTTAAACAAAAAAGAAATTTTATCATTCATATCTTACAGTTTTAAAACATTTTTCAATTAGTTATCTAATTAACAAAATATCTTTATTCTTAATGAAATTTACCTTAAAAATGTATATTGTTACACGTTCATTAATAGAGCGTAAAATAAGATCTTACTTTTATTATGAATTATTTTGGAGGTATTTTTTTAACAAACGGAAATATTTTTCCTTTAACTGGTTAATAGCCATCAAATACATTCCCTGTTTTTAAATTTTCAATCAAAACTTTTTAAAGCAAAATTATAGAATTATAATTATGCACGATTTATTTTATATTCCTTTTCAAAATACTTACATCTTATCTATAAAAAGATCTTTACAAATTGAAATTGCATATAAAAGTACTCAAACATTAACGTATGAAAACCTAGTGTAACTTTTCCCTTACAGCCCATTCATCAAAGTATGAATAGCGTCAAGTACAAATATCAGAATACTTTTGCAATAAATGATCTTATTTTGGAATCACTTTATAAGAAATTGACAATCTACGCTCTGTGCTCTAGTTAACTATAGTTGGAAGGTGATTACAAAAAAAAAGGTGTCTAAGCTATTTTGATATGTATGTTTTATTAAAGAAATCAGAGCAGCTGAAAAAGGCAAAAACATTTAACTGTGGCAGTTTGATTGAAGATGAATTACTCGTTCATAAACTTCGCCATAGAAATTTACTGTGGCTAGAAATTTCACTTCAAGAATTCTTGAATGTAGATGCAATTGTAATTTGAAGTAAGAAGTATTGCAATATTAAATGAATGAGGATAATGAATATGTGAATGGAAAAGCACTTTCAAATATCAAAAAAGAAGAAATTACCTCGTGTAGCAACTGTATTTAAAACAATAAACACACCTAACATGATTGAGAGTGCTGTTTCAGAAAAATAATAAAATGCTTTCGTACATCCAAATAAATAGAAAATTCTGTTTTTGAAATGGAAAAAAGTAAATTATTAATTTGCCATGATTTTCCATCAATGAAATAAAGGCAATAAGTTTTTAATTATTGATTCTATTTTGCATGTATATTTTACGTAGACAGTACTAAATAATTTTTAAAAAGTATTTTAAATTTGAGAGCAGTTTGATGAAAAAGAAATTAGATTTAAGATTTATTTTTTATTTTGCAATGTAGAACTATTTTACTAATGACACTTTTAAGTTTACCCTAACTTTTACTTTATTTGCAAAACTATTAGGTTGGGGAATAAGTTACTAGCGTTTTTACCAAAGACTTTTATTTAAACAAAAACAATAATATCAATAATTTAATCAATTATATATTCGCAGTTGCTCTGTTTACCACCTCTTTCCATCTCTCGACCAATTTATTGATGCCGTTCCTCCAAAAATCGCCTGGTCTGGTGTCAAAGAAGTTGTTGAGCCAGTTTTTAAGGATCTCTTTGTTATCGAAGGCAACACCCTTCATATTGCTTGAAAAGGAGCTTAAAAAATGGTAATAGGTCGGTACAAGGTCTGAAGAATATGGCGGATGCTGAAGGACCTCCCATACGAGCTCTTGGAGTGCGGCTTTGACGACTTGTGCAACATGGGTCCTGATGTTGTCGTGAAGGAATATGGTCGATCAGGTCTTTTCAATCGAAAAGCCTCATTCACTTGGTATAGCTGGGCAATGTAGAGCTCCTTGTTAACAGTGGCATTCTTTTCGAGCATTTCTCAGTGCACCAAGAGGTCCTTAAAAAGCGGCTCAACAACTTCTTTGACACCAGACCAGGTGATTTGTGGCGGAACGGCATCAACAAATGGGTCGAGAAGTGGGAAGAGGTTGTAAACAGTAACTGCGAATATATAATTGATTTACTTATTGATATAATTATTGTATTTTTGTTTAAATAAAAGTCTTTGGTTAAAACGCTCCGAACTTATTCCCCACACTAATAGAACAGAATTTAATACTCCAAAAATTGTAAGAGGGAAAAAAAGAACTATAGAATTATATTTTATGCAAATAATTTACTAAAATAATAATATAGTTTTACAAATGTTAAGCAACGAAAGAAATTAAAAAATATTCCCCCGAAATTCTTATAAATTTTTTAAATATTTCTAAATAAATTCTTATGGGTATCGTGTGTATAAAATATCTAACATATTGAAAGGATTAATTATAGCATGATAAATAACATTGGTATGCAAAACTTAATCAACAATGTAAATTTTAAGTAGATGACCATTAATTTGCAGAAAAGTGGTTTTT
Organism: Latrodectus hesperus; assembly: GCA_037975125.1. Classification (NCBI taxonomy): domain Eukaryota; kingdom Metazoa; phylum Arthropoda; class Arachnida; order Araneae; family Theridiidae; genus Latrodectus; species Latrodectus hesperus. The sequence continues at coordinate 65,903,423 of CM075862.1, forward strand.
GTGCTACCAGTACAATGAACAAGGGAATTAGTAGAAATGACATCCATATGCAAATGTCAAGAACAAAATACCACAGATGGTGTAAGAGTAATCAAGTGCGTGCGATTGCACAGCACAATATTAAAGTAAAAGGAAGGACGGAACGCCATTAAAGGGATTCGCTGTAATAACAACGTCTAGAAAAATTCACTTGAACGACTTCATGCATGAGCCATGAAAAAATGATAAGAAAGCTAGAGGAGGGGAGTAGTTAGTGTTGCAAAGGAGGGAAAAAAAACCCAAGTTTATTTCTGAGAACAAACCCGGTTAATTCCCTTGGAAATTTTGAAAGTCCTGGAAAGTTTTGAAATTTTTCAGATGATTAAGAATTTTTTGAAGTTTTTTTTAAAACATTTCTTACCTTTTTTTATCAAATATTTCTTAAAATTAATGAAAATCTTATTTTTGTGATTTCCATTACCAATTACGGTGTTAGAAAGATTTACAGGAAAAGAAAACAATTTTGCGTTAATGACCAATTTAGAATAACTTCAAAAATATTAACGTGGAGGAAATAATTTTTTTCTTTCTTTCTTAGTTCGAATTTATAAATTAATAACGACAGAAACATGGAAATGTCAATATTTATTCTGACAGTCCTGAGAAATATATCTTTATATTTTTTTATTTTAAATATTAATTTATTATTTTAACAAGTATTTTTGTTTTTCTCAGTACGAGAAGGTAATTAACTTTCGTACTAATAGACAGAATATATATATATATATATATATATATATATATATATATATATATATATATACATATAAAAGCCTATTTACGTAGTTTACTTCATTTATTTTCATATATGTAAAACAAAATAATTCATTAAAATAAGGATGATTGGTTATGTTTATTTCCCCAAATTTTCCAATTTCCGAAAATTGCCGAGTAATTTCCCGTGGTTCAAAATTTCTGGAAATTTTACATTTCTAGGTGTAATATGATCAATGTAGTCAATAAGTTTAAATAAACAAAAGTTTCATTTCACGCCCTTGGAAAGCTTTCTTAACCAGACCCAGTACTTGTATAATACAATGAGAAGACAAATGTCATGGCTTATTGTGTTTAGACGATCTGGCAAAGGTAAATTATTTACCCACTGTCCTGAATACTTCACCATTTTTAATGTTGGCAATCAATGTTGCCTTTTAGAATGGTATAGGAAGTACTTAAACTGGATTAACTCATCAATGAAATCCTTTTCTCTTTAGAGATGGAAGACGTTTATAACCACAGTCGATTCTCAACCATTGATTTAGAGAGGGGTTGGGTCATGGTCTTATCCCACTAACATCATGGAAAGATACTATTTTGATTATCGTGTAATTTTCATATAAGCTATCATAATGCTGAATTGGTTGACTGCGCTCCAGGTTTCCAATCGTGGTTCTCTTACTGCTATTGTAAAGAGATTATTTTTCCTATGTACGTTTGTTACGAGATGCCATTGGAACAGAGATCGTTTTTAAGGATATCAATGCACAGCCACACTATATTTCTATTATTCAGCAGCTACTGAAAAGGAAAGATATGTTTTGAAGGCATTGTCCAGACTACTTCTCTGATTTAAATCTCATAAGACATATCTGGGCTGCTTTGTAAAAACACTTCTTGGTGAAATCACGTCATCTAGGTACACATCCAACAATAGATGTTGATTGAAAAATAACACACAATTTTAACCCAAAAAGTGTTACTCAACATTTTTACTCAAAAAGCTTGGACAGTCTGGTGCTGAGTCTGGCGAGACAATGGAAAGCAACCATTGCAGCAAGAGGAAGGCATATACCAGAGGTGGCCAACCTGAGGCTTTCAAGTCACATGTGGCTCTTTGAAGGATTATTTGTGGCTCTCGATAAATGTACCCGATCTCAATTTTCATTTTTGTGTTATTGCGTTTTAAAAAATTATTATGGTTCCGTATGCGTTAAAATGCCTTTTAAATTACTGACAGCAAATATGAAAAACTAAGTGCAACGTTGGGACGTATGTCATTTCTGTCCAAATTAAGAATGATATGACTCACCGAAAACTGCGTGAAAAAACATAAGCTGGGACGTAATCGTGACCGACTCTGCACCCATTTTGAATTTCTAAATTTTTATTGCAACTGACTGTCGACATTTTCCTCTGGAAAAAATAATTTGTATCATTCCTGCTACGGATATAATTTGTAATCTGGAATTTTCGGTACGTTAACTACACATTGTTTAGTAGTAAGTAATACGTGAAGTTATTGTTTTAATAACACAAAACTTATATTTCCTAAATTTCTTTATTTATTTTGAGTTCCTTTAAAAATATGACGAAAGAGAGCAAAAAAAAAAAAAAAAAAAAAAGAAGAAGAAGAAGAAGAAGAAAGAAAATAGAAATTTTAATAATGAGTGGGAGAAAAATTTTTTTTTTTTTGAAAATAATGAAAAGGTGTTATTTATAATTCTACTATCAAAAATTATAAAGCTTGCAATTTACCTCGACATTATGAAACCAATCATTCTAAATTTTCTAATGAATATCCACCACATACCAAATCAAGATCAGATAAACTTACTTCTTTCAAATTAAATTTAAATAAACAACAGTCGATTTTGATTACTCTTAGCAATCATGCTAATAATGTGGCTGAAGCCAGTTTCATTATTGCCTGGAATATTGCTGGTGCAAAACACCCGAATGGAGAGGGAGAATTTTTAAAAAAAAATTTGGAAGATGCACTTGGGTAAAGTCTTAGAACCAAATAATACAGCATTGCCCAAAGTTATTTCCCAAATTCCTATCTCGATACTCACAACCGAAAGACGCACAACTGCAATTAATACATCTCTTGTATATAGATTTAAAATGATTTAAAGAACTGTAGTGGGTTCAGCTTAGCTCTTGACGAATCACAGATATCACAGATTTTCCGTATTTAATAGTTTTCATAAGTTTTGTTTCACCTGAATTCGTTGTTAAGGAAGAATCATTGCGTTTAGTAAGACTTCAAGAGTCAATCCGCGGCCACAATATTAAAAATGTATTAGATTCCATAATGGAAACTTTTTACATGCCCCTTAATAAGCTTATAAGCATTGCAACTGCTGCAGTTCCAGCAATACTGGATAAGAGAATCGGTCTTATTAGGCTTTTAAAGGATGATTCTCAAATTGCACAATTCATAACAATTCATTGCATAATTCACCAAGAACATCTCATTGCAAAATATTTAAAATATCCTAGTGTTATGAAAACAGCATTACACATTGTAAATTACATTCATATCGATACAAAAAGTCATGGACAGTTCAAACATTTCCTTGAATAATTAAAGGAAGAAGAACTTCCAAATGACATTAATTTCTTTTGCATTGTTAGATGGTTATCTAGCTACAACGTATTAAATCGATTTGCTTATTTGTTTGATCCGATAACTGCATTTCTGAAAAGAACGGAAATAACCAATTCAGAATTAAACGATGACGAGTGGTTACAAGATTTAATGTTCTTGACAGATGTCATGGAACATTTGCAAACATTTAATTTACCACTCAAGGGAAAATAAAGTAATATCTGACCACTCACAGTATCTATTTAGTTTTCAAACTATATTACAGAATTTTCAAAAAGACATTAAAAATTGAAAATTTTGTCATTTTCTTCAAATTAAAAAAATTTGTTCCAATATTGAGCAAGAAAAACTCAACGAGAATATAAAAAAAGCTAGAAATATAAATAGAATTCCAAAATAGATTTCACAAGACTTGAAATATTATAAATCATCTTTTGATTTTTTCTCAATCCATTTAAAATAACATGATTCAAGGCCAGTTTTGCATTTCTAATATAATTATGACCCAAAAAACATCTGGAGAATTAAAATTAATAGAAATGCAAGAGGACCAGGCTCTACAATTAAAATATAAGACGACGCCGATTACTGAATTTTGGAAATTTGTACCAGAATCAAAGTATTCTGAATTAAATAAGGTTGCTCGTCGAATTATTTCAATATTGGGAACAGCGTACTCATTTGAATCATTTTATTCCACTTTAAAATTCGTGAAATCCAAACACCGATGAGTATTAACTAATCAGCACCTCAAAGAATTTCTGAGAAGTGCTAACACCAATTATCCACCAAATTAAAAAAAATATCAAGAAATGTAAAATAAATCAATTTTTAATATTTAAATTCAATACACATATTTTATACTTTTATTTATAAGTTTTCAATCAATATAATTTCTGTAACAAAATTTTAATCCCTTTTTACACTCACGTCAATAAATTAAGGTATGCAAATTACAAGAAACCACCAGATAATGCGTAACAATGACGAGAATGTAAGAGACGAGAATACAAGGAATGGTTGCAAAGAAGCGTTGCTTACATACGCTTTAAAAGCCTTTCAGTGCAATAACTGCATAGTTATGGCACAAAGGAAGCAAGGATGATGTTTTACGTAATAGAATTATCGGCCGTCTGGAATGTGGTCGTACCCAGCTGGAAATATCCGAGGAACTTGGAATCGCCTAGTATGTCATTTCCAGGTTTTGGCAACGGTTTTAAGATGATGGTAATGTGAGTAGACGTTACAGCACAGGTCGTCCCCGAGTTATAACACCGAATGAGGACCGGTATTTGGCAGTTACTGCCAAAAGAAACAGATGGAGCACAGCATCATACCTGTCTCGACAGCTCTCTTCAGCTACTGGTACGAAAGTCTCACGGCAGACTGTGTACAGACGCTTAGGGCACATTGGTCTATATGTTCGTAGGCCTGTCAGAAGAGTTCCACTTACCGCAACTAATTGTCACCTGCGGTTAGCCTGAAGTAGAGAGCATACATTGTGGATACCACAACAGTGATCTTGAGTGATGTTTTCCGACGAGTCCAGGTTTAGCTCTCAGTCTGATTCTCGCTGGATTTTCATATAGACATGGCCAAGTACCCGTTACCACCAAGATAACACCATTGAACGACATCGTAACGGTGGTGCAGGATTGCTCGTTTGGGGAAGAATTATTCTGGGTTCCAGAACTAATCTGCATGTTCAGAATGTAACCATAACAGACCACACCTATTTGGATGTCATTCTGGAACAACATGTACTCTTGTTTCGCTGTGCCATGGGTGCAGAATTTCTGTTTATGGATGATAACACCCATTCTCACCGTGCAAAGATTGTAGATGAATGCCTTCAATCGGAGGATATCACCCGTATGGACAGGCCAGCATACTAACCGGACTTGAATCTCATAAGGCATGTGTGGGACATGCTTAGCCGACGAATTGCAGCCCGTCAACTCCCTCCCACATGTCTACCGGAACTTCGGAGAGCATTGCTTGATGAGTAGTGTAATATTCCCCATGATCAGATTGATAATTTGATACTCAGCATGCCTAGGCGTTGTAAGGCTTGTATTGCATAGTCTAGGGGTATACTTTGTATTAATCATCATACCAACCATGTTATATTGGTTTTTGTAAATAGTTTCTTTCTTAAAATTTGCTCCTTAGTTAAAAAATGCGTCATAAATTTTCTTTGGATTGTATTTTGATAGTTTTTTAACATCATTAAAATATAATCCAAAGAAAATTTTTTATAGTTTTCAATGAGAATTAAATATTGACCACTTAAGCTACTGGTTGATTTATTAACTTGGCTTACTCTACAATGATTAAAAAATACTTCACAGCTTTTTATTACTTGCTTCTTAACACACTTTGGATTAATCGTAAATAGAGTTGATGTTCTGCAATGAAACGTCTCAACTCAGAAATGGCGTTTTATTCGTTCTTTCTCTTTCGAAAATTATTAATAATAAATTGAAAATATCTACTGTCGTCGAGGTTATGATTTGCACGCTGTGAGATCGAAATGTTAAAAAACTAAATAAAATTGTTTTCATTTATTTATTTAAATGCACTTTGTTTATTGTACAGAAAAATTTTCCTAGTTATTTTCTCTAAAAAAAATATACTTTTCAGAAACTTCAAAATGAAATTGTTGAAACCTAACTGGATCTCACACGATGGTAACTGCTTTTATTTTTTATTTTTAAAAAAATTATAAAATTTCAAACATTTTGTATTGTATCTGATTAGACCTCAGATATTGCTTATTTACGTTTTATTTTCCGAAAGTTGTAAGTATGTGTTTATTACTTTGTTTACATTTTCATAAGCTGTCATTTGTTAACCGGCTTTATAAGATTTAATTACAAAGAATCTCGTATTTTTATAGCTTGAAAAAATGATAAAAAATTAACTGTAGGAAATTACATTATGGGCACAATTATTTTTAAAATAATTGTAATTTTATGTTGTTAATTTGTGTAATACATTAAGATACAAGTATGATATATAAACGGTAATTCTATTGCATTTGCTTAAGTATCAGATGAGATGCAGTTAATGGTAAAAGCTTTTTTTAATTGAACTTTTATTTAGCTTTGAAATTTAATTTCAGGTATTTAATGATATGTATCATTAAATTTTTTTGTATGTGTAATTTATTATGCATTTAGTTTATGCTTTTTTTATTTATTGTTTTGTAATAATTTAAGATTTTATATGCTAAATTTAATTAATTTGAATTGCAATTTTTATAGTTGTAGAAATTGTATTTGCAATGCCATTATTTTAAGAACTAAAAGAATATTTTTTGTTTAAATTTTATAAAAGTTTGTTTTCATAAAACTAAAATTTGAAAAATATTTTTGTCCTTCAGATACATTTATACCTTTAGATAATAAATAATTCAGACATAAATTATTAAATATTCTCTTTTATTTCAGGAAAAGTTTTAATAATAAATATCAGGAATAAGTTTAACTATGAAAAAAGGAATGCTTTAATCTGGCTACATGCTTTCTGAATTATAAGAAGTTTTATAATTCATTTTTTTTTGTTGTTTAAAGTGCATTTTTCTTACAACCACCTTGGAAATAGAAATTTTTTCTTTTTGTAGTATGACTTATGTATTCTTTACTTTATGCATTATGAGAAGCTATATATAACCACAAAAAGAAAAACAATTTTATAAAAAATTCTAAATTTAAACACGGTGTAATGCTTATATATATATATAAAGATAAACCACACTTTTCCCGAAAATCATTTTTTAGTGTTCAAAAATGCAGGAAAATAATATTAAAATTTTATGTAAGCAAGCACTTAAAATTAAAAAATTACTTTAAAAATTAAAACCTTAATACTTTCATTATTAGGGAGACAATGATGTACAAAATTGAGTGTTTTGATAACTACTATAATTTTTAATTAAAATTTAATATTGTATTATTTTTAAATTTTCAGTGACAAGTTGCATAAGCCATTTTATATTTGCTTTTACTATAAGAGCATTTGAAGGCATTAACATATAAAATCAAGCAGGATAGTAATTCATCATTTAAAAAGCTACTAAGCCCATCCTTTATGGGTAATCATTGGTTGGTCGTTATTAATAATGTTTTCTTGGTCATAATTAATTATGTTTAGAAATTAATTTAGGAAAATAAATTGTGCAATTAAAAAGTATTTCATAGAATCTTCCGTAAACAGTTTATAAACTGTAAAGCCATTAAGATGATCTGTCTACAAATATTTCTCATTGGTCTTTATAAATATTAGCATTTATAATCTTATTTTTCATCAATGTATAATGTGTATAGCTGAGCTCTGAGATAAATTTTTACACAATGTATATCTCTATAGTATATAATGTGTTTCAAATTATAAGATTACCTAAAATACAATTCATTTTAATGATATATGAATCATTTCAAAAGACTAAGGCTGTGGAAATAAATTATATTTTCTCAAATAAAAACATTAAATGAAAAAATTTCAGTTAGTTTCAAACTTCATACAATTTTTTGTTATCTCAGTGTTACATAGATAAAAAAAATGTTGCATTTTGTATTCAGAGCTGTTTCAGTATTCAAAAGCATTAGTTTTTCTTTCAAAATCATTTGTAAACTAATTTTGGAATACAAAAATGTGCAAATATTATTATATAGAAAATTAAAAACATTTTTATGAGAAAATTCATAATGTTGCATGGAAGATAAATTTTTCAAATTTTTATCTCAGATAATTGTTTTTATAAAGGTTTTGATAAAGTTAAGAGGGCTGTTCATTAAAACTAAGATTTTTATAAAATATACAAAATATCTGGATGTAAAAGTAAATTATTAATGCAAAGCAGTTGATAAATATGCTCAATTGTAATTAAATAGAACTTAGTTTTAAATGTTCTTAATGTTATTTATCGCACACATAACAATATGGATGACTTGAAGATCAAATTCAAATGTTCTACAGAAATTTAAACTTAAAGATGGGAGGATATTGAATAAGGATATCATTATTTGAAATGATAAAATTATTTTTTCAATGAAAAGAAGATTCATTAATTGGTGGGAAGGTAATATTTACTATAGACATGATTTACAAACTGATGCCTGAGATTTTTTTGGTAGATTGTTTAGAGTAATATTTGTGGTAGGTTTACTGATGTAGGGGCTTTTGTGCATATTATGGGAACTGCAACTTGTTCTTGGAAAAACTAACTCAGTTGTTATATATCTCTGCTTTATAACAGAATTACTTGTTAACTGACATTTAAGAAGTTGAAACTGGAAATTTCTGCAAGTTAGTGGTCTATATCATGTTTTAAAATGAACTAAAAATTGATTTTCGAAAGGAAGAATCAATCTCTTAAGCTGACCAGTTCACTGTTCAAACTTGAGTTTCATAAGAAAAACAAATTTAGTTGGTAACTTGGACTATCAATTTTATGTAAATAAGTGAATAACTGTCAATATAATTCTGTATATGAAATTAAAGTAACTTCCAGGGATAAAATTCTGAAAATTTTACTTGCATACTAGATTAATTTTATGAAAAATCAGAGGAAAATATATAATAAAAGTCCTTTTAGTCTTGTAAAACCAGTGGTCTTTTAATTTTGTGACAGATATTTGAATAGAAAACTTTAAAATTCTTGACAAATTATTTAGTGTGCTTAAATATCTTAAAAATAATATATATATTTTGCTTCATTTAGCTATTTAAACTCAATTTAAAAAATTTATATATGTAATAAAAGTTTCAAAAAGCCATAATGGTCTCATAAATTTCTAACTCATACATACTTCCTATATATATATATATATATATATATATATATATAGTATAAATAAAATTTTTTTGCTCTTTAAAAGTGATTATTTGTTAAAGAAATCTTAAATATTAATGGACATCATAATTTTCTAACTCTTTTGGTTAACACTTTTGCCTTGAGTTCAACAACTTGTGAATTCAAGTCCCACCTTGTGCATGGATGTTTGTAGTGGTTCCACTTTTATTTGTAGGTCCCAGTCTTATTAGTTCTCGTGTGTAAGAAATGACCCTTGAATTACAAACAAACCAAACCAATATGAAGACAGGAGAGACATGCAGAAGATGTGCTGTTAATCAAGTGTCATCACAATTTATAAGGAACTCAAATTCCCTGTCTGTATTATTTTCCTATGCTACAAAAATGATCCTGAATTGTAAGCCTTGAAACCAATCTTCAGTGATAATTTATCAGTTGTTTGACAAGGGTCTGTGAATCCTCCATCAACTCAGGATATCATCATCAATTTTTTGGCTTAATTTTTTCTGTGCTTTTCTGTTTCTTGTTCATTTTTTCCGTTTTTTATTTATTTGAATTTTTAATTAGTCAAGAAACTAAATTGGAGGTTAATCGAAGGGATTTATTATGTAAAATATAGACAGTAAAATTTCTTAAAAAAATAAACATATTTGTTAATTTTTAAAATAAGTTGTAAATAAATATATTAAATTTTATATTTTAAACATTTTTATGTATAATGAATTAAATGTTCTATAGATTACAATATCTATATAAATTTGTTTTACAGGTCATCCAATCTTCTCAGTTGATATACATCCTGATGGTTCACGTTTTGCAACTGGTGGACAAGGTTAGTAATTCAGTTTGTTGTCCCATATTTCAATGTTCATACTCATTTACTGCCATTGAAATAATGTTCATCATAAAATATACATATAAGTTAGATTTTAAAATTTTACTTTATTTCAATTCATACACTATTCTTAACATACTAAAAATTCAGCATTAATATATCTTTAATTTTTTATTTTTCTTTCTGTAAATTTAAATTTAAGAATACTTTAATTTCCATTCAGTGTGTTGATAAAACTGTGTACCAAGCATTCTTTGAAACTAAACTCTGGAGGTTTTGGTTAGACTAATCATCTAACCAAGACATGTGCTTTATATAGTAAGGTCCTTGATAAAGAAAACAGATATGGATATTGTAAGCTTTGGCCCATGGAGACTGTCTTACTCTTGAGTTTAGTTTATATCTACATATAATACATGAAATGATAGCTGCTATATAAAACTTAATGCTGTTTGCTATTCTCTTATATTTATTATATCTATGATTTATGTATTGAGCCTAAATTTCCAAATGTTTGAGCTGGTAGCTGAACTGTTTGTGCTCTTGTTTTCAGTTCAACAGTTTGTGGTTTTAAATTCCCCTTGAACTTAGAGGTTTGTAGTAGTTCATAATCCACTTTAAATCGTAGATACTGGTCATATTTGTCGTTGTTTGTATAACATGACTGTTGAGTGACAAACCAAACCAAAATTTCTGCATGTATAAATCAAATGCATATTTTCTTTTGTGGTTAATAAAACTTTTTAGCAGTCTCTCACATTTATAATTATAAAATTAATAAGTTTAGTTAATTACAAAAGTTTCTTGAATGATATTATTGTTGATAAATTTAACATTAAAAATTTTTTTTATCAATACCATATTATAATACCTATTTATTAAAATAACTTTTGTTAGGAATAATTTTCTACAAAACTAGTTGTTAGCAAAATTTCAGATGAATAAAATTTGTCAAACTGTTTTAAAAATATTTAGTTTCTTGAAAAATATTATGAATTTAGGGGCTTTAAAATAAGTTGTTATAAAAAATACTTTGAAACATTTAAAATCTGTTTTATCACTATTTAAAGATAAATAATAAAACTTGGCTTAATTTATCATTTTAAAATATTTGTGATTTAAAATTTTCAAATTACTTTATCCATCATACTTTTTGGTATTTATCTATTAATTCAGTTTTAGTGTGTTGTAATACACATGTGAAAATTGAAGGCACCTTGAAATAACATCATCCTCGAGCTGGGCAAGGTCTACTCAGCCTTTCATCCCTTCAGAGGGTCGATTAACTGAGTACCAAGCATGCTTGGGAACTAAACACTGGGGGTCTTACCACTTAACTGGGACATATATTTCGCACCACAGGGCCCTCGGTCATGAAAACAGCTATAGGCACTGTAGGTCTTGGCTCACATGGGCTGTCGTGCTATGGAGTTTAGTTTAGTTTTTGAAATAACATCTGGCCATTACTTCCTCCACTCCTCTTTAAGACTAAAGAATAAAAAGTAGCATATATACAACAAAAGCTTGGAATATGAGTGGTGCAGAGAGGACATCACTATGTAACTACAATTTCTGTTTTGGCTTCCTAATCCAAATTTTACAGAATTATTATACTTTTGGAGATGCCAGTTTAATTATGAATAATTAACCAGTTAGGCTCCTTAAGCCATCTCATGAATAAGTGTTTTATTATTGGAAACAAGTCTTGAAATTAATGATTTGTTATTTAAGTGCTTAGGTTTCTTAAGCCAGCTTTTTATATGTAATTAATGAATGTTTGATATGCCAGTCTCTTATAAATACATTTATTGGCTTCTCAAGTCATATTTGATTCTGAATGTATTTTTTTTATGATGCTTAGAAAGAAATTAAAATTAGCATCTGTAATTTTATTTGTAATTATTTCTTGAAGACCTATGCTAATTAATTTACAAACGAATTACTATTTTGAAATAGAATGATAATCTAGTAAATTTTCTCCTTCTATCTTAAGCTTTTTGTGTTGGTGTTGTTTCTAATCCCTGTGATCAGCAAAGCTAGATCAGGTCCATGAGTCTATTCACCCTAATAAAGTCAAGCACCAGAAGGGGATCCCGAATCAGGTTTTGTTTGGTAAGCCCCTAACAAGATAAAATGTGGTCAGGAGAGGCCTGCACTGAAGAACATTTAGTGCAGAAATTAGACTGCACGATGATCGAAGCAGCATGAGAAACACCAGGTGAATCAATCATGGGTGGGGTAAGAGGCAGCTTCTATGGTCAGGGACCTGGAGCACTGGTGGCAGAAGTCTGACTTAGCTCCGGAGCCTACAGACTTTAGCTGGGCACAATGGAGTTGCTTTCACGCCTTGGGTGACCCTACCAGGAGAATACACACCTAATGTACTTTGCTCACTCCGCCCAGTGGCACCCTCTCGCCACGGTGAGGCAGCCTGTAGGACTTGAGGGGGAGCGTTTTGTAGTCATTAGTAAGGAATTAAATTGTCTGCAATCATTCATGAGAAGAACTATTATTTTAGTTGTGACATGAATGTATAGACAAATAAAAAATTTTTTTGTATATAACTGAAAATATATGTAACTGAAGAATATAATCGAATATGTATGTAACTAAAGCTAAATATATGTAGCAAGCGTAGGACTTATTTTTAATGCAACTACCATTTAAAATGATTCTTTGTAGATATCAATTTCATATATGAAATAATTACATATAAATGTTCAGCAAATTATTAGTTTTTTAAAACCCATGTCCGTGATCTTTTCTAGAATATAAATTTTTAATAAACTGATTTAAACAATACTTATTATTACAATTAATGACTTGTCTTTGTTACAGGGATGGACACAGGACGCATTGTAATTTGGAACATGTCCCCGGTGGTTGAAGAAGCCGATGAGAAAGATGAAAATGTTCCTAAAGTACTTTGTCAGATGGATAATCATTTAGGTATCAAATCTTTTCAATCAGTGTTATTCATTAGAGGAATCCTAAAAGTATTTCCATGTATAATTTGAATTATGTTAGTTGTCTATATTTTATTCAATTAAATCTGAAAATTGAATGCAGAAATCAATATGTCTTTGCAGATTCTATTTTAGATATAATAATTTCTTAAATATTGCTGTCACTAGTTTATTGGGATTAAACATTGCAAAGATGAACTGACAGCTGATTGATAGACAATCAGCCTTCAATTCAGCTATTCATATGTTCGATTTTCATCTTGGGCTTAAAATTTTGTGTTTCAGAATCTACTTTTAAGTGGATTCCAAAATTTTTCTTTATTACTGGTAAAGTGGACTGGATTTAAGTGGATTTCTTTATTACTGGTAAAAATCATGGATGAATTTTTTCTCATCATTGACAACCCTCAGACATTTCATGATGAAAACTTCACTGTTTTCTGACAGCTGAAGGATGCATTTTTAAGGCAGGCTGCAAATTCGTCAACAAGTCAAATTTATGATATCACCTGAATATAATGTGGCATAGATAAAATGTTATCTGATGTCATATATATATTTTAAACCAATGAGAATTGTAATTAAATGGCATAATCATGATCTCAACTGGAACAAAAAAAACAACTACTTTATTTTTAATTACTAAAGAGATTTTGAAAGGTATATCTAAAAGTGATATGAAGTATTTTTATAATTTACATTATTTAATAAAAGTAAGCTTTTCTGTTAATTAATGAAATAAAATTCCAAAGTATTAAGAATTAAATCCTCATTAACTTGATAATATTAAATGAGAATTTAATGTTGACATGGCTTTTCTTGTCATATTATATACTGTTAAGACCAAATGACTCTTTCATATAAATAAGGAACTCTCATTTTTCCCAGCTTAATCTTATGTAAATTTTTTTATTTGGCAAATTACTCTCTTGAACATTTATACATATTATTCAAATATTTGTTAAAAAGACTTTAATTAATAATTAAGTTATTTTTCACTTTGAATAAGATAACACTCATTTAAAAAACCACCTCAAAAAATCTTTAATGGAGCCATTATTGTATTTTTCTGCCTTTCTCTTTACCTAGAAATCAGAAAAAAATGTAAAACTATGTAAGCTGCTTAAAAGTGGAAGAAAAATTTCTATTCCTTTGCTAGTTAAAAAAAATTTCCTTTCACAAATTACCACTGATATATTCTAAACCTTAGTAATATTTAATATTTTAGAGCAAAAAGTGTAAAATTTAAAGTAGCTATTATTTTTCTGTATCTTTTTCCCCCAGATTTCAATAAATGAAATTATTAGCATTCTAGTAAGGGTTGTCTCTTAAATTTAATGATTATGCAATATGATGAATGGCAGGACATGCCTCATAATCATGACTAGGAGTGCTTTAGTTATGAAACTTCATCTGTATTTTATAGAGATTATTTTTCAATCAAATCTATTTCATATTTGTTTTTAACTGCACAATCCTGAATTAAATAAGTTTATTTATGAAAAAGTTTTTAAAATTTTTATTTTTTATTTGCCCCAGATTAGTATTATGATTTGAAATTGCATTTAGTCAATGTAAGCCTGGTGGCTAAGTAATTGCTCTTTGTGCTCCCAAGTCACTGATTTAAGGTTGACTCAACTTTTCATACCTTCAGTGGACTGATAAACTGAGTACCAAGTATGTGTGGAAACCAAACACTGGGTTTTTTCTTATACCCCAGTGTTTGCACAATATGCTTTGCACTTCATGTCCCTCAGTCAGTAAAATGGATATAGGCCTTGGTACACATGAGCTGTCATGCCACAGATTTTTTTAGTCAATGAAAACAATGATTTTATCAAGTATATATAATCAGTGGTTCCATGAGTCCCTGTTATGGTTCAAGGGGTCTAGGAAAAATCAAAACTGATTAATGGTACCTAAGCAATATCATGGTGTCCATGCAAGGTTTAATGTAAAATAATGTAATTGTGATCCATTTTTTTATTATGGGAATTCAAATAAATAGCAAATAAAATAGTAGCAATTCTTACATTAAGAGTAAAATATAAGTATGGATGTATGTTAAAAATACAGAATTTGTACCTAAATATTAAGCGTTATGTAATACATCATGTGAATGAACTTATTTCCTTTAATTTGTCACTTGTAGTAACAGTGGTATATATAGCTTCTTTTAATGTATTTGCTAAGACTTAGTTTATTGTTCAATTTCCGTCAATAAACTTAAGCTTTCAATTTCAATGATATAACAACAAACTAATAAATAACAATAAGAAAAATAACTCCTGAAAAATGAAACCAAGAAAAATCCATTGAGAAAGGTCTATGGTTTAATAATTATATATGGTACCAACTGCTTTAGTTATAAGAAGCATAATCAGAGAGAGCGAGAAAGAAAGGTGGAAGACAGATAATCAAAAGCAGGTTCACATGTAAGCATAAAAGCGGCTAATTGCATTAACTTGTCTACAATATAAACTATAAAAGAGTCGCACATATTACATGTATTCAACAATTTAGATCTGTGATAAACAGTATATAAATAAATTTCCCTAGTCTTTGACAAAATAAAGTTTTGCGTTGGAAGTTTTGGAATGATAGCATTTTTTGTATTATTGTATTCTTATTAAGTATGTATATTTTAATAAGATTGATCTCTTTGAAAAAATTATATTTTAATAAAACTGATCTCTTTTTGAAAAAATTATGTATCACATTTTTCAACATTGAAAAACTTGGGATGTGGTCAAAAGTTTTTTAATAGATATTTTTTTAAAGAGATTAATTAATGAGAATTATATTTTATTCAAAATTTACATCAAATTTTATCCTTACTTCAAATAATTAATTCAAAAGGGCTTTATTGCAGCATTCCATTTAAGTTAATAATTAACAGTAATTTGTTGTAAATAAAACATTTGATATACAAAATCTATTGATAAATGCCTATGATTTAATAGGCATTTTTGCTTTTTTTAAGAGAGTATGAATGAGCTGAAAAAAAAATGTCATCAATACAGAGTTGAATGTTTAATAGTATGGCTTTATTTCATCTACAGGAAATTGTTTTACCAGTGTGTCTTCTGTGTAATAAAACTGTCACTTTATAGGGAAATGATTCACAAAACCTTCCAAGCTTAAGAAACATTTTGTGAAAATCCATAGTGACAAAAAAATGGATTTAACAATTTTCAAACAGTTAAAAAAAGAAAATGTGACTGCAATAACTTATAGGGACAATATCCAAATGAGATGAAGATGGACTGCATCCATCATTCATTTCTTTATTGATTGCAAAGTCCAAAAAATTATGCTATTGGTGAAGAAGCTATTTTACCAGCTGTAAGTGTGCTGACCTGGCAGCTAAATTATTAGCTCTCTTGCCTTCAGGTCAAAAGTTTATAGGTTTGAATCCTACCTAGGGCATGGATGTTTGTAGTGGTTCAGAGTTCATTTTAAAAACCATGGATCCTGGTCTGATTAGTTCTTGTGTGTGAAAAATGGCTGTTAAGCAAGAAAAAAAAAAAAAAACCCTCTGCAAGTGTAGTAATATGGACCCTGTTGCGCAAATTAACTTTTGACATTATAAAAAGAATTTCACTGAGTAACAATATTATACAAAAAAGTGTTAACTAAATGGCACAGATGAAAAATTTAATCAAGAATTGTTATTGGCTAAATGTTTGGAAACTAGCACGACTCGTGAAATATCATTTGCTTAATTAAAAAGATTTTTGTATATGATAGCTATAGCCTGGACAAGTATCATTTCTATTGCTACTGTTGACCATCTAGCAATGATCGGAAGATACCGCGGCAAACTTCAAATGAAATAAAATATTATTTTTTATAGCATTTATTTAAAAAATTAGAATTGTTATGACTAAAAAATGTATATCTCTTTTTCAGTTTGCATTAAAATTTTTCCTAATTTAAAGCTAAGATTTATTAACAATATTATTTGAAAGAATATAAGTAAGAAAACTTTTAACTCAAATATTAATTCTAATCAGTTTTAAGTGGAACTGTAATTTGAAGAATTCTGTATAATTCTGTATGAATTAATATTATTAAGACTACCATGATTAAAAAATTAATAAATATTTAAAATTATTTAAAAATATAATAAAGATTTAATTTTTATACGTATGGATTGCATTGAGAAAATAAATTGAATTTTCCATAATGACTAGTCAAAAAGTTCTTTCTGTTTTGATATAGCTTTTTACTATCACAAATGAAATAATTTTTTACTACCACTATATATATGTATTATCAGAATCATATGAACAAGCAATATGACCAAGCAGTAGGTGATCAATTGGTCTTCATCAATTTTTAAGCAAAGGGGAGAAATTAAATTCCTGTTCTAATTGGGAAAATCTACCAAAAAAAAAAAAAAATTTACACATACCTTTCTATTTACAGGATTTAACATCATGGGAGATTTTGGGATTTAAAATTAAATGTTATTGAAAAAAATGTGACATAGTTTTTACTCCTATCATTGTAATTGTATATAAATTTAAAATTATATTTTGTTTTGTGCTATAGTTTTGCATTGATTTTATATAAAATATATAATTTTTTATTTTGAATCTTTATTTTCAATATTTAAAATATTATAATTATTTTCTTTATTTAGCCTGTGTAAATTGTGTGCGTTGGTCAGGTAGTGGCAAATACTTAGCTTCTTGTGGCGATGACAAGGTTCTGATGATATGGCAAATCGGAAGGTTAGTATAAATATGCAGATTAATATTTAATCATCAAAATCTACTTTAATGTATTATGCAATTAGGAATTATATTAAGTGATTTGGAAAAAAAAATTAATCATAACTTTGTGTAGTTAAAAACAAAACAGTTTTGTATTTTTAATTCAGCATTTTTAGAAAATAACCTAATCAAAGATTATTTTATGGGGAAATTTTTATTTAAAAATTCATAAATAAGCTCTACATTTAAATCAGATTTATCCAAATATTACTTTTTATTTCATATCATAAATACTTCATTTTGCTGCTTATATCTTATTCAAATATTCTAAAATGTCTATATATTACTGAAACAATATTTATTCTTGATATGCTAATTTTATTTTACTTGAATGTATTGTTAAACAGCATTTTGTGGCAATGGGAACATTTACCCAGAATTGAAAGATAAACAATGCATGTTTTTGTTTTGTAAATATTCCTGGCTTTAAATACATTATGATTTTGCTGTATACTTAAATGTGAATTATTCTGCATCATACTTAAATATGAAAATAAACGCTTTAAATATCATTAACATATGTAAATTAATTATTCTTTGATAATAAAGAATTAAATAGAAACAATCTGAGAACATGCACACTAACAATAATTTCTTTAAATTTGCTTCGACATTAGAATAAATTAGAAAGTAATATGTCACCAAATTCATAATATCTGTTGACTAGAAAATTCATTTTATTTATTAAAACCATAAGTGTTCTGATTAAATAAAACTATTTTTTTTCTCTCTATTAGAATAATGAGAAATTATCCACACTAAAGATATTGTATTTTATAAATTTTTTGTAACTTCTATGAAAATTTCTCTAAATGAGGTTATTTTTGAAAAACACTTTTAGATAAAATTTAACATTTTTTAAATTACTATTTGCATTACATTTCATTTACCTAATTATACATTGAAAAATGTATAAATAACAAATATAATAGGATTTTTGTTGAGGCTAGTATTTTATTTACAATTTTCCTTTTCTTTTGAAAATTAAAGTTGAAAATATTGATATTTCCTGAAACAATTTTTAGTACTCTTGATCAGTCACTGACAAAAGAGAATTTTTAAAATAATATGGCTTGATTGATTCCATAAAATTAATTATGAGAGTTTGATAAAAATCCAAAATATGAATGAATTTCTAAGAATTTCTAAATGAATTCTGTGTGTCATATATTCTATACCTCATAGCAATACAGAATGTAAGGAAATTTTTAAATGTAGTCAAAAAGAAAAGTTTCATTTTTCTATGATAACAAAAACTATAGTATTTTTATTGTAAAATGCCAAGTAAATTAGAATTGCTGTAATCCACAATTTTTTTCCTCAGGCCCTTGAAGATCCCTGCAATTTAAAATTACATTCATGGAAAACATTGAATAACTCCTAAAAAATTTTTATTTATTTAAATTATTTTTTGTTATAAAAATGATTAAATTTTCAATAAAATTAAAATTTGAAGTTTTTGGTGTCTTTAGATCTTTTTCTTTAGAAGTAAAATCAAAGAGTTAAATTTTTTTTAAATTATTGCTATTTTAATATCAGTGGCAAAGAAATTCATTCTGTAAAATATTATAATATATACTGGATTAAACAAACACTTTATGTTTAGATGAATCTAGGTAAGTAATGAATCAAGTAATTAAAGTAAAATGTTTAAGCTTATTTCATCAATATCTGTTACATTTAAATTAAAATTTTAGAGTGTGGAAAAGCTTAAGTCATTAGAACCATCTGTGCAATTCCAAAATTGTGTTAAAGACTATTTTAATTTTGTCAGAGTATCTTTTTATTTTAGTTTACTATTAGAGCATTTTTTATTTATTTACTTATTACAAGACTAAAATATTGTTCTTAAGTAATTAATATGCTTTTACTCTTATTGCCAACCTTTTTTCAATGGAGTTTTTTGTAAACAATTTTATAGAAGAAAACTAAAAATTCAATCTATTATAACTGTTATTGATATCACACCTGCATTATAATACTAACATTAATTACTTGGTACCACCAACTGAATGAAGTTTAACTATAAAATAACTTCATTCTGCTGTTGATACCAAGCAAAAATATCAATTTTATTTTGGTAAAAATAAATACAAGAAAAAGACTGTATGTAATAGGAGGAAACTCTGAAAGTTCTGGTTAGTAAAATATATGAATTTAAAATCAAAATGAGAAATATTTAGAAAATATTACTTTAGCTTTAAAAATGTACAATAGAGTGTGCCAAAGAAACAATAATTCAACATTAATTACAAAATGAAACATGTTATCATGTCAGATAAGCAAAACTTATTATTAAGTAGTATATTCATGTGTTAAAATATAGCAATTTTGGAAGTTATTGAACTGATAAATCTAAAAAATGCACAATGATGTTACTTTAATAGTACTAATTAAAAGTAACATTTAAAATTGTTTTTCTGTGATGATTTTTTTATTTTGATTGGGAATTGATTTTTTATTCTCATTTGTAATCCATTCCCTGTACCTTCAGTGTTAGCTTCTGAACATAGAGGAATTTTAAAAAATGCTTTTGAACTCCTTGAGTGATGCATCATTCTCATCTTCTCCCTTCTCTTACCGTTATTTTCCTTGAGCTTTTTACTTTCTCATTTTCCTTCTCTTCAGTCAGCTAGAGTTCTACAATATTGCCTTATAGCTTGCTATATCATGAAAAAAATTATAATATAAAATTGGTGACTTATTAGAATAATTTTAAGTTGTAAATATTAATTGACATTATAAAAATAATTTTTTTTGCAGATATGGTCTTGGATCGACAGCATTTGGGACTAATGGAAAAATGGGCAATGTGGAACACTGGAGATGTGTTAGTACTTTACGAGGCCATTCTGGTGGTACGTTTTAACTTGCTTATATCCGTAATTATATTTGGGTATCTATTTTTTAGATATGATTTCAGTTTTATTTTAAAAATTGTTTTGTTTTCATTTATAGCCTATTATACTTGTTGAAAAATATATAACATAAATGTCACAATATTTGATTTTATTATATATTTTATATGTGAACTGATAATATTTTATCAGTTTGTTTTGATAAAGTATCATTGTGTTAAATTTATTTATGATTTTAGTAATTATAACTATTTTAACTGGCTTTCTGTTAATTATGATATTTAATTTTATCTTATTTTGTATGTTTAATACTATGATTACAAAAATTATATCAGTTATTCATTTACTATAAAATAATTTTTTTAATATCAATTTTTGTAGCATTGACAAAAGTTTATTTTTTTCTAAATTTGTGCTTGTATTTGTTATATAAATATGTTCATAAAAGCAATATTTGCTTTTATGACCATATTTATTTAACAGACTTTCTAAGCTTTTCTTTATGATAAAATCATAAAAAAATTGTAAATTAACTTTAAGAACTTCACATATCTTTAAATTTCATAGTTTTTGCTATATGGGTTTTTTTGCTAAATAGATTCAAGTTTGCACATACGAAGCCATTTAAATCAAGGTTTTGTTTTATGATAGTCATTTTCATTTGTTATGAAAGGAAAATAAATATAGAAGGTGCATATTGAAACTTTTATTCTATGATTCGTATGGTTGAATTTCATATTCATCTATCTAGTTTGTTATATGATTTATTACCACCTGTATCTTTGTGGTTCAGTTCAAATTTCCTAAAGTATTCTTCTATAAACATTATAAATTTAGAATCAGATGTTATTTTCTGATTATGTTCTTTCAAATATAAGAAGCATTAGAATTTAATGTTCGTACACATTCCATGAACCGTAAAACACCTTGAAATAAGAAATATGTGCATTTTGGATGGCGTAACATTTTCCGGGATGTTCACCATTTGTGTCAAACATTCTTCCCACATATGTAATTAGGAGAGTCAGTAATTCAAAATAGTGCAGATGCTCCTGTGAAAAGTTTTGCCATGACAGTAATCAGAAAGATAAACTCCAGCAAATCTGATAAGGTTTCTAGGAAAACAAGATGCGAGTAGACTCTCCAAAATATAACAAATTGTTTGTTGAATCTTACATTCATTAAGCCACTTTCTGTTGGTAGTTTCTTGATGATTCTTCATTATTTTCCTGGCTAGAAATTTAATTTTTCTTAAATTAGTTGACAGAGATCTGTGAAAGGTATTTCTTTTACAATGTTATCAATATTTTTATTTTCTCTTTAATTATCTCCTTTCCAATAGACAATAGAGTATTAAAGATTTATTTTAAAATTTAATTCAGTAGCTAAAAACAATGGAACCCCTCAGGGGGTTTACCTTCTTTAGGTAAACACGGGTGTCACAATCCCGAGGTACCCTAGTGATCTGTTTCTCCTCTTTATTTTCTCCTCTCCTCTCCTCTTCTGCTTTTTCTTCCTCTTCTCCCTCATTGTGGTTGCCTTGTAAGAGGTTGAGGGCTCCCCTTGAGTAGCTATTGTCGCCCTGTTACTATTAGCTTCTCTTGGGGACTAAATCACCCGCGTGTTTGCCGTGCGTGGATACCCGTGTCCCTGGAAAGGAGGATCCTGGTGATTGAGGCTCTCAGAGACCAACACATTACTTTGGCCTCTGCTTCAGGTAAACGGGAGGTGTGTTGTGGTCCTCAGCATACCAATCGGCTTCCATGGATCAAGCAATCATATATCTGCTGTGTGACTCGATAAGGGTGGAGGCCACGTCAGAGATATATTGAAAGCGTATAAGGTCTGGCTAGCACTGATGCAGTTATACTGCATCCCCTTGTTGGGCTCGATGGTGGGTGGTGCAGTCGGGCCTTGAAGTAATTAACTTTTTTCTATGGAATGTACTTCTAATTCTTTACTCCCTATGGAGCAACAAATGATACAGGATCAGAGATATTTTGTTATTAAAAGAACTGAGGGCAATTTCGATAATGTTTCTCCTTTCTTAATTAATAAGAGTCTTATTGGTACAGTTGGAAATGTCAAAAATGTTCGCAAGATGAAATCTGGTGATCTCTTAGTTGAAGTCTTATCAATTGAACAGGCCAAAGCCACCCTAAAACTAAAATGCCTTGGTAATATAGATGTTATAGTATCTCCGCATAGTAGGTTAAATTCTACACGGGGAGTAATTTCAGCAGATGATCTATTTAATGTTTCAGAGGAGGAAATTTTGAATAATCTCGTTGACCAAAAAGTACAACATGTGCAGCGTATTACAATCAGGAGAGAGGGCAAAATTATAAGAACTAAGCACCTTATACTCACATTTGCTACTCCTATACTACCTCAATCTATTAAAGCTGGTTACCTAAATTGTAATGTTCGCCCCTATATTCCAAATCCATTACGATGCTTTAAGTGTCAGCGTTTCGGCCATGCAAAAACTACTTGTAGGGGACATTTGACTTGTGCTCGATGTGCATCTGTTGGACATGATAGTAGTGAATGTCAATTACAAGAAAAATGTGTAAACTGCAGTGGTGAACATCCATCATACTCCCGGTCATGCCCAACCTGGATATTAGAAAAAGAGATTATTACTGTGAAAATAAAACAAAACTTATCTTACCCTGAAGCCAGGCATACAGTATCATCTCGTACCCCTAATCAAGGTGTTAGCTATTCACAAGCAATTAAAAAAGTCATGAAATCTTGTAGTACTCAAACAGATTTCTTAAAATTTCCAAACTTATCCTCAAATATTCCTAGTATAAATGTCCCACCTATTCCGAAAGGAATTTCTCCACTGTCTTCTGCAAAATCTAAATCCCAAAGATCCCTAAAATTAAAGAATGCAAAAGAAGGGTTCCATAAATCATACTTAAAGAGTAAAAGAAGCTCAACTGCCTCTAAGACAGGTATAAAAAACGCAGACCCATCAGATGATGAAACACTCCTAAGTGGAGATTCATCTGAATCCCAGATGGCTTGCTCCAATGCCGGAGCATTCAGCTTTGCTTAATGGGAACCTTCGTTTCTTGGAATTGTCGAGGTTTCCGCACTCATATAGAAGATATAAAAACAATTATAAACCTGCATAATCCAGTTTGTTTTGCCATCCAAGAAACATTCTTGAAACCTCAGTACAGTTTAAAATTGCGTGGATATAATTGTGTTAGGAAAGATGTTAGTCATGATTCAGTTTCTGGAGGTGTATGCATTCTTGTGTCTTGTAATATTCCTAGCACTATACAATCCCTTAACACTTCATTGCAGGCTGTTGCAGTACGCATACACACAACATCTCTCATTACTATTTGTAGCCTTTACTTACCTCCCCATGCGATCATCCATGAAAGCGATTTAAACAGTTTGCTGGACCAACTACCTACACCCTTCATTTTACTTGGTGATTTCAATGGTCATAACACCTTATGGGGTAGTGATAATATGAATCCTCGGGGCAAGACAATTGAACAGTTCATTTCTAATAACAATATCTGCCTTCTAAATTCCACGGAAATAACCTATTTCCATCAGCCATCAAGAACTTTTCACTCAATAGATTTAGCTATTTGCTCTCCATCAATTCTACCTTCATTAAATCTTAATGTTGATAAGGACTTATATAACAGCGATCATTTTCCTTTAATTATAAATCAAACTGGTATAAGCAGACCACAAGTCTTTCTCTCCTCTTATTCTTATCATCGTGCAGACTGGTCTCTCTACACTCAATTAGCTGCGATTACTGACCGCATGGTTAGAATTGATAATATCAATGATGCTGTGCAAAAAGTGACTGATACACTTCTAGATGCTGCCAAAAACACAATTCCCAAGCGCTCCCCAATTCCCCGCAAATATCATAAACCATGGTGGAACCATGAGTGCCAAATGTCATTCAAAAAACAAAAAAGTTGTGGACTGTTTTTCGCAGGTGCCCTACCACGGAAAACCTCATGGCTTTCAAAAAAGCTAAAGCTTTTGCTCGTCGAGTACGGAGAAATAGTCAAAAAGAATCTTGGATAAGATATGTTTCCTCCATCACATCATCAACTTCCAGCAAAGAGTTGTGGAAGAAAGTTAAAGCTTCCAGTGGTTTATATCGGGACTTCTCTATCCCAATACTACGCACAGGAGCTGACACAATTTCTTCTCAATATGATATTGCCAATCTTTTAGGTGAAACTTTTGCAAGGGTATCTAGTCCAGCCTCTTATGATCCTAAATTTCTCAGAACCAAAGAGCAAGCTGAAAAGAAACCTATAAAGTTTCATGAAAAAGCCATACATCCATATAATTGCAATTTCTCTTTGCTGGAACTGCAGAGAGCCCTGTCCCAAACTAAAAATACTAGTCCGGGACCAGATGGTATCTCATATAAGATGATTTGTCATCTTAATCATGAATCTTTAATAAACATTCTTCTTCTATTCAATAGAATATGGAATGAACATGTCTATCCCAGTCTTTGGAGCAAAGCAATTATTATTCCAATTCTTAAACCTGGGAAAGATCCAACTAATCCTCAAAACTATCGTCCAATTGCTCTCACAAGTTGCCTTGCTAAAACTTTGGAGCGTATGGTCAATGCCCGTCTTGTTTATGTACTTGAAGACAATCAGTACATATCCCTTTATCAAAGTGGATTCCGGAAAGGTCGATCTACTCTGGACAATATTGCATACCTAGAAACACAAATTAGGAATGCTTTTGTACGGAGACATCATTTGGTGTCTATATTTTTTGACATAGAAAAAGCTTATGATAAGACATGGCGTTACGGAATTCTTCGAACTTTGTATAATTTTAATTTCAGAGGAAATTTACCTATTTTTATTCAGAGTTTTTTAAGTTCTCGCATTTTTAATGTCCGTATAGGATCTGTTTTATCTAATCCATTTATCCAATGTGAGGGGGTTCCTCAGGGAAGTGTCTTAAGTGTTACTGTTTTTAATATTTGCATCAGCAACATTCTTCATGTATTGCAACCATCTGTCCATGGAACATTATATGTTGACGATCTCCAAATTTCTTGCCAAGGTTCCAACATGCGACTGATTGAACGGCAATTACAAACTGCTGTCAATAATCTAGTTGCTTGGTGTAATGAAAATGGGCATACTTTGTCCCCTTGTAAAAGCAATTGTATCCATTTTTGCAGAAAAACTAGGCTTCATCCTGATCCAGAAATTAAGATATCAGGTACAACTATTCCCGTAGTTAACCAGATATCATTTCTTGGGCTTATATTTGATAAAAAGTTAACCTTCCTACCACATATCTTAGATTTGCGCAAAAGATGCGAAAAATCAATTAATATTCTGAAAGTTCTCTCTAACACCTCTTGGGGTGCAGATCGTCAAGCATTACTCCGAGTGTATCAGTCAGTTATTCTATCCCGAATTGACTATGGTAGCGTAGTTTATGGATCAGCCAGATCATCAGTTTTGCGCAAACTAGACCCTGTTCATCACTCAGCTTTACGAATCTGTTCTGGAGCATTCCGGACTTCTCCTGTCCAGAGCCTTTATGTAATTTGCAACCAGTTACCTCTAGATCTGAGGCGTAAAAACTCTCTCTACATTATTATTTTAAAATGCTATCAGTATCACAACACCCTTTGAAATCGATGATTATTTGTCCCTCTTTAAGAAGGCTATATAATGCACGGCCACATAACATATTACCATTTTATGAGCGTACAAATTCATTCCTGTCTTCATCCGAGTTCCCTGATTTACATATTCAAATCACAGATGCTCTAAGATTTCCTCCTTGGAATATTCCTGTTGTCAATATAATCCAACCCTTTACTGGATACAATAAATCAGTTACATCTTCCCTTATTTTGCAACAAATGTTTTCACACATTCATTCTCATTATTCCTCCCATATCTCTGTATATACTGATGGCTCAAAATCAAGTGGTCATGTTGGTTGTGGTATTGTTGTTGGAAATACAGTTTACAGCTATAAACTGCATGCATCATATTCTGTGTATACAGCTGAAGCTGTTGCTATTAAACGTGCTCTAGAAATAATACAATCCAGCTCTTATCGAAAGTACTGTATATATACAGATAGCATGAGTGTGCTCATGCAATTAGACAATTTTAAAGATAAATGTCATCCAATTATAGTGGAAATATTGGATATTTTAAATATACTGAAGAATAAAGGATTTGACATCTTGTTTTGTTGGGTTCCAAGTCATGTTGGCATAGCTGGGAATGAACTTGCAGATAATGCTGCTAAAAATGCCTCTGACATTTTGCATAAAGCATTAACTTTTTTTGACATTAAACAAATTATCAAAGATTTCATTTCATCCCACTGGCAAAAAACATGGGATTTGCAGAAGAACAATAAATTATATAGTATATCCTCCCACATTCTTCCATTCCCAGTTGCTCCCATGCGAAGAGTAGATGTAAAACTCACACAGCTTCGTATTGGACATACTAGATTTACACATAAGCACTTATTCTTGTCTCGTAGTGCTCCAGTTTGTGGCATGTGTAATGTACCATATACAGTACATCACATTTTAATTGTCTGTCCTAATTTCAATGATTTACGCATAGTGTTTTTTAATACTACAAATTTAATTTTATCAGACTTGCTTGGGTTTAAACCACATAGAAGTTTGTTTGCATTTTTACGTGCAATAGGTTTCTTGAATTCTATTTAAGATTTTTAGCCAAAATAACCTTTTACATATGCTTTTCTTGAACTTTTAATACATTCCATTGCATACATCGGACTAGTATTTTAACACAGAACTCTTACCTACAGTTTTAAATATTGTACGGTGCAGAAATGTCCTAAATTGGACCTTGCATCAGTAAACCTCACAAAATCAATCAATCAATCAATCAAAAACAATGGAAAAATTTTGAAATAGATTGTATTGCAGTCTGAAAATGAAAGAGACACTTCTTTTTATGAATCTACAAAAGTTTTTAGAGAACAAAGTACATTGCAAACATTTCACTATGGAAGTTGTCTGAATTTAAACACAAAGGCATAATTGGAAAAGTTTAAAATGAACACCAAGTCCCCTGTCACAGAAATTCCCTCTCTCTCTCATATATATATATATATATATATATATATATATATATATATATATATATATATATATATATATATATATATATATATATGCATGCATGCATGCCTGCATATATAAGGTCATATATCTTTTTTTATACTACCTGGAAAAACAGATGATCTCAAACATTGATTTCCACTATGAGGAATATCTAAATTAGAATTATGTGAAAACTTAAAACATGATTTATTGATTGTAAAATAAAATATTTATGAATTTAAGATTTGTTGAATTCTATCAAAAAGTTCTTGATTTGATTAATAAAATATTTTCATGAAAAAAGAAAGAATATTGTTGTAATTAACACAATCATTAATGTTTTAAAATTTTCACTCTGAGAAAACACATTTTAAAACAATTTTTATATTTTAATGAAAATAGTATTTTATGAAATAGCTTATTTATTCCAAAGTTTAATAGAATTTTTTCCACTTCCAATATTTAAATTATTCATGCATCTGTGGTTAAAGAAAAATCTCAACAAAACCAAGTCATAAAAATTTGATCAACACATCTCTGACTGAGGTTGAAGAAGATTAAAAGAATTTGCAGACTGTGTGTTACATTTAAATATTAATTGCATTTGTAAAAAAAAGTTTCATATTTTGAACTTATTTTTTCTATGCTATGGGTAAAACATTCAGAGATCTTTAAAATGATGCAATGTCATAATATATATATGTATAAATTTTTTTTAAAGGGATAACTTGGTTTATTAGAAAAATCTGAACCTTAAATAATTACAATTCCTAGTAATCTAAAATTTAATAATGCCACCAAAATCATTATATGAATAATTATACTTAATGATGAAACTCATTATTTCTTTAAAATCTAGTGTTTATATGTGTATACCTTTTGAAATAAAATTCATTAATTATCTGATATAGTGTCATGTAAATTCATATTTGCAATTATTAGATTGTGAATGGTAATGATAAGAAGTGTGATTGAGTTTGACAATGTATCTTGCAGTTTGTTGTTAGAGTTGGTGGGTTTTTGCATCTAGTCATGCTTAAGTAATTGTAGATTTTTACCAATTTAAATGATAGGATAATTGTAAAAATGACATTCTTTTACAAGATTACTTTTCAATCTAGATTGTTTATAATTTTATATGACAAAATGAATATTTGTCATTATAGACTAGACATTACATCTTATTGAAAGAAAAACCTATAAAAAATATTACAAATTTTTTAGGGAGTTTATCACATATGATTTAAAATGATTAATAAGAATTTAATTTTTTTACAAAATATTTTATGGTTGATAAATTTCAACTACTCTGTTAATATTTTTACGAATTTGTTTATTTTTCCACTTGAATATTATAACTGATTTTGAAGAGTATTATAAAACTACACAAGAAATAAAACTCTTTTTCTAAAATAAAAATTTGGAATTTTCAGCTTCTGCATTATATAAAATCTTTAATTATGCAAAATATGAATATCTTTAATTATTTTCCCTTCATTCATGCATGTTTAACACAAATTAACTTAAAGTATGTTACAATCGTTTTATTATTCAAAGAAATTATGTAAAATTTCATCCACTTTATAAAGAATGTTATTTTTTTAAATTTAATGATATGTGATTTTTCATAAATAAGGTATTACCTGTTATGTACAAAATAAATAAGGTGTTTCATTTAAGATTTTGAAATATTTATTCTAGAAAATATATGAGATACCCTTTTTTAACTGAATCAGTTATTTGTTATTTCAGAAACACAAATTTCATTTCTAGAGGTTTATTATTCCTATTTAAATTATAAAATATGAGTTAACTATTGCTATTAGTTTATGAATTCTACACTGAAGTTGAGAAGAGTAACATTAAGGAAATCTATGTAATAAGAAAAAGCTTTAAAAAAGACAGTTGTAAAAAATTTTAAATATTTTAGAACTTTACTATTCCACTTGATTCATATCATTGGATTTCAATATGAGCTATTTTCTATTAATAAAAGTTGAGTACTTGATGTTAACATAAATGAACTAGAAATAATATATTTTATTAATGTTTAAATTGAAATGAAAAAAAAATTGAACAAATATTGCAAAAGATATGAAATGCAAATAAATATTAATTTACAAATTGTATTTTTCATAAATGTGTAGATGTCCTTGATTTATCCTGGGCTCCTAGAGATGCATGGTTAGCATCCTGTAGTGTTGATAATACCATTGTCATATGGAATACTCTGAAGTGGCAAGGTAATTCTTTAAAATTTTACTAGTTTTTATTGAAATTTTTATCATAACCATTTTTAATGTAAAAAAACAAATGGTTATTTCTTAAAAATATTTATACTTTATAATCTATAAATGTAATATATAAATGTAGCTTGCAGCGTGTAATAAAAATTAATTTTTTCAACTGTTAAGAATACTTTGTTTTTATTTAAGAAATCATCGCAGTTCTCAAGGGACACAGCGGATTAGTAAAAGGTGTGTCTTGGGATCCTGTTGGAAAATACATAGCTTCTCAAGTAAACAATTTCTTATGATTAAAAATCGATTGTATGATTACAAGCTTTGTTTTATGTCAGAGATACTAAAACTTTCATTTTTGCAGTCTGATGATAAAACTTTAAGAGTGTGGCGAACACATGATTGGCAGCAAGAAGCTGTAATTACTGAACCATTCTTAGAGGTGTAGTGAAATATTATATTTTGTTATTTGTGATTTAGTATTTTCATCTTCACGTTTCTAATGTAAAATTTATTTGATTAAGTTTTAATTGATAGAACATTTTTTAAAATTTGCTTCTGAATTATTTAAACTCAGTTTTTTGACTGTGAAAAAATACTTTGTTTGATAAATATGTTCAATTATAACTTTTTATTTGGATTTATCTTTTAGAATGGACACTCTTGCACGATTAATTTTTAAATATATTTGCCAATGTCGGTCTTGAATGACAGTTACCATCAAATTTGCTGTTATCAGTGCCTCGCATTTAATTTCTAATGCCCATCTGAGATTCACCCTGCCGCTCTTGCAGCCGAATGGTTAACACTCTTGCCTTCAGTTCAACGGTTTTTGGGTTTGAATCCTACCTTGGGCATGGATGTTTGTAGTGGTTCGAAATCCACTTTAAACCGTAGGCCCTGGTCTAACTAGCTCTCGTGTGGAAAAAATTACCGTTGAGCGACAAACCAAATCAAACCTGAGATTCATCCTAGTAAAAATAGATAGGCTAGATTATAATAAAGTGCATTGCTATGCAGTATTTTTCTTTTGTAAATAATTGAAATTGCAAAAAGCTTCACTATATTTACATATTCATTTTCTTTCAAAAAGTTTTTACCTGTTTTTCCTAAAAAACTTGTTTTTAAGGGATTTAGTTTACAAAATTTTATTTAATAAGAGATAGTATTATTGGCCTTAAAACTGCTCGCCAGCATAATTATGCAAATTTGTTAAGCCAGTTTATACTGATGTAGAAAAATATATTCGTATTTTAAAGAGCAAGAATTATCATATAACTGTTGAAATGAAACACTATATGTGTATTGTGTACCATATTGCTTGTCAAAAAATCCAATCCATTATTTTTATGGGCCTACTATCATTGTATTTCTTCAATGTACTAGACATTTCATTATTTTTGCTGTTAGAAAATACTGCTGATTTCATTTCTCAGTTAAATGCAGCGGCATCATATTCCTGCTTATTTGCTTTTTGATACCGAAATGATATTTAAATGACAAATTATTTCATTTGGACCAGGTAAAGGGCCACTTCTTTAATCATAGCAGTTCACTTTTACTTACTACTTGCATATATTAGATACACTTAATTTATATATATATAATCATTATTTCTAAAATCTAGATGAGAAATCTGAAAATTAGCTAATATTTTAACCAATAATAAAGACATTTCATATTCAGTTTAGCAAAGCACATTGTTAAGAATCATTGAATATTTACCTTATAAAGTGGGGATTGAATACAAAGAAAAAGAAAAAATGAAATCTTGACAAAATAAATAAAAAAT
Source organism: Latrodectus hesperus (assembly GCA_037975125.1). Classification (NCBI taxonomy): domain Eukaryota; kingdom Metazoa; phylum Arthropoda; class Arachnida; order Araneae; family Theridiidae; genus Latrodectus; species Latrodectus hesperus. Next base: position 65,935,227 of record CM075862.1, read on the forward strand.
TATATATATAAAGTTAGAAACCTCGTATTCAAGGGAATAACTATTCACAAGATTCAAATTATGATGCCTTAATTGTATTTCACGATCAATTGTAAAATTGCCCATAGACTTAATATTTTTATAGATTTGTAAATATTTAAAAAGTTGTACAATGAGATAACTAAAAATGGTGACAATTAGAAAAATAATTTATAATTATCATACTTGATTTATAAAAAATTATAATGAAAGTTCTTAATAATGAAGGAGAGAGCAAAGATAGTTTAAAATAAATTAAGTTTTTATAGAATAGATTGAATAATTTTCCAAATAGAGAGGAGTAAATTCTATGCTTATAGTTAATTTAAAATTCTTCTTATATATGATAAAAAAAACTCAAAATTTAAACTCGCAAATAAACTTTTACCTTAGAAATCAATAGAAAAGAGACATTATTCTTCACCATAATGTACTAAATGCAAAAAAAAAAAATCAGTCAGATCAGAGGTCAAGAAAAATATAACAATTATATTTTGATGCATAAAATCAATAAAAAAATTGAAATGTATGAAAATTTAAAAAAAATATTGACCACAATATTTGAAGGATAGGGTAAGTGCACTTTCTTAGGAACTATAACATTAATTAATAAAATTAATACAAAAAATTTATTTAATTTAGTTTGAAATGAAATTATCCTGTGAAACATTTCAAATATATTTCTGTTGATAAGTTATTTGAAAAAAATAATGGTATAAAAATTATAACTAAAATTGAGAGAGATTGTAAATAGTAATAGATACTATGGATAAAAGAATAGATAATAGTAAACTAAGAGCATTTTATACTACTAAATGTTAAAGTAATTTCAAAAGAAATCATAAGCACATGCAGTTCACATTTAAATTTATCATTTTATAATAGTACTATAATGTAAAGAAGCAATAAAATATTTTAAAATTTTATATAATAATTACAAGAGATTATAATTTTTGTATGGTATTAGTATTTAAATTTATAAAAACAAAAAATAAAATAACCATTGAATTATAAAAGAAAAACTGAAGTGACAGCATTTAAATGGTATTATTAATACTTGCTATATTTTATTCTTAAAACAGGATTAATACCTAACCATATCATATTGAAAAATCACAATATAAGTAGGAAACAAATTGTATATAAAATTAATACTTACAGTGTACAATTGTAAATTACCATTAAAATTTAGTTCTTAATAAGTCTTTAAATGTGGCATCAATTTTGATTTGTTCTGAACTTATATTTTAATAACCTGTTCAACAATCCATGATTTCAACTGCCACCTTAAACAAATTGAGCTATTAGCCAATTATGTTAGTGGTCAGGGCTTCAGTTCAATATATAGTTGATTTGATCCATTCTTAGAGTGTTCATATTTATAGTGGTTTGTAATTCGCTTTAAAGTCACAATTATTTTAGCCCTTGTGTGCGTAAAATGATTATTCAGTGTCAAATAAGCTGAACCCACACCTAGCTTGGATATTTATTGTGGTTCAGAACCTACTTTGATATATCCTGTCATTATCTCTTTTGTGGAATAAGTAATAGTAGAGCAACAAACCATCCATGTATTTTGGTCTGGAAACAAAGTCATGCAAAACTTATAATGAATAATTTTAATATTTTTAAGTCAGTTTCTAAATATTAAAAAATCAGTAGCCTTTATACTGCTAATTTAATAAATTTTCAGTTAATGGCCACATTATTTATTTAACACTTGTGTTAATAAATTAATATTTATTTACTAAATATTGTTGTTACATGCAATGATATTCTTAGAATCTCTTATCTTACTTATGGAACATCTAGGTAAATGTTTCCAATTCTTTTACATATTTAAAATTATGATGACAATATGTTTAATGACAATTTCTTATTAATTTTTCTAAAAGTGTAATTTTTTGAAAAATTCTAAGTGCAAATGAATTTTTTCATAACTTTAGAAAGTAAAATGAACAGGAAACTTATTAGACTTCTCTTATTTGCTGAATAAAGAAAAAGGGAAAACAACTTAATTTGCCTGAAACTATCATTGATTAATAATAATGCATTTAGTATTTGTATATTTGTATAAAGTAAAATATGCATAGGAAATAAAATTAATGATTGTGTAAATATATAACAAAAATTTCATTATTTATTAACTTCGCAAAAATTTTTAATGTCTATATTTTCTTAGTAATTTATAATTTGTAGGTAAACTAAGTTTGTTTTTGTATGTTAAATATAATTATTTTGGATATATATTTACTGAGATTGTTTTATAGTGTGGTGGTACAACCCATGTGTTGCGTTTAAGCTGGTCTCCCGACGGCCGCTATTTGGTTTCTGCCCATGCCATGAATAATTCTGGGCCAACTGCTCAGATTATTGAGAGAGATGGATGGAAAGCCAACCGGGACTTTGTAGGCCATAGGAAAGCTATTACTTGTGTTGTAAGTTTCTTAATTTTTCTTGTATTAATGAATCAAATTTGTTCATTTTTAAATATTTTGCTTTTACTGTTTTTTTTTAATACTTCTAACTTTTTAAATACCTTTATTGTACTTGATCTGATAGTTTATCAATTATATCATATATGATTAAATGAAAAAAGATATATTTAAATAGATTCTAAATTTTTGTTTAACATTAATTATGTGTATCAGTAGATTTACTGAACTCCTAATTTAGAATTTACATAAAGATTAACAACATTGCTAAATTAGACATGCATGACAATTTTACTTTTTAATTCAATAATATATTAAAAGTATATATGCATACAATAGTTGAAATTTTACTATGCATTGTATACTTTGCCTCTTGTTAATAAATTGTCTTTAAAATAAAATCCTTTTGCAGTTTTAACAGTTTTTTTTATTGTTAATTTCATAATCTATTCTGATGATTTTTTGTGTTTGTTTATTTGTAATTTGAAACAGTAACTTTGATTTTGTAATTTGGATTAGCATCTATTTTCTTATCAGTAAAATTTTTAATTTTAAGAATGTGTTAAGTTATATAGTCTGTATTGAGTAATATGTATAAATGATAAACTGATGTGTTTAGATCTGATGTTATTAACTTAATAACCAATTTCATTTTTGTTTTTAGAGATTTAATCCCAATATTTTATGCACACAAATATCTAAAGATTCTGAAAAGGTAAGTAATAGTATGCAATACATATATTATTAAAAATCATTGAAATTATGGTTGATGAGTTCTGCATATATTATGGTTGACGAGTTCTGTATTCAGTTTCTGTCAATCATTTTTTCTGCGGAATTAGAAATCTTAATATCACTGACATTTAACTGATACATAAAATTATATATTCTAATAACTGACACACATTGTTAATATTTGGATTGTATTATATATAACTTAAATTTGCTATATTTTTAAATTAGTTTAATGCAATACACTAAAGGAAAATACAATATTTGAAAAAGTATTTTAATTTTATACATCAGAAAGGTGATTTTTATATCTTGGTTTTGGGGGAAAATGTCTATATTTTTTGGTATTTGTTTCAGTAAGTTAAAAATTTTTTCTTAGAAATATTCAAACATGTATTTAATTTAATAGTGCATGCTATCATTAAGATGTATATTTAGGAAATCTTATATTATGATGTAGCATTTTAATTCTAGTTATAGTGTCTCATAATTTTCTTGTTATTGACAAGACAAATAAAAAGGTGAATAATACTTTTAGAGGAATAAAAACAGTTACAAAACATATTTAGTTATAAAATATTATGACTGAGTTTTACATGTACTGACTGAGTATTCATAGGATCTTTTGATGCTTCTTCTTTCAATTAAATTCATTGATTTATTTCTTAAATTCCTTGATGGTCAGAAATTTGAGTTTTATTGTGAGTAATGTTTTTCTACACAAATTATTCCTTTATATATTGGATATGCAGTTTTTTCTTCCTATTAAGAGTAGAAAGATAAAATTGCTCCTTTTTTATCATAAACTTTTAGCATATTAGAAATTTTTTTTAAATATTAAAAAGAATATCCTCTATTTATTAGATTAAAAATAATTAAGGATTTTTATTTACATTGTGTGATTTGCTTTAAATATTCTTTGAAGCTTATAACATGGGCTTTAAAATAAATCTGTTGCCACAATTGGTAATTTTAGGGTATTCTAATTTTGTTTTTTTACTTAATCATTATATGCAATGAAATAATATCTAATAATAATATTTTATTATGATTTTATAATAAATTTTAGTTTAATTATTTTAGTTCCTTTATTAGAAAATGTTTTAATTAGATATTTTTTACCACATAGTTAAGTGTTTCTAAATTACAAATTATTGACTTTTTATGTTAGTATATTTAATATTTTGCAGTAAACTAGTTATATTTAAGTTATTCTTAATTTGAAAATCTACTCAAATTTCTGAATCTTTCTGCAATAGTTTTTTTTATTTAACTTACCTAACTACAAAAAATTTAAAAAAAATTTTTGGTCTGTAAATCATCTCCTTGTATTTATTAAATCACAGTTTAGATAACATTGTCATCAATTCTAAGTGTTTACTCCTCATCTTTTGTATGAATATGAAATTTATGAATGCATAGTTTATATTTTTATCGATTATATTGACCATTTTATCTTTGTGATTTCTTTTATCGTGTATGCTCTTTACCATATTGAACAGATTAATCGTTTAGTTTTAGACTTATCTTAAATATGTAAAAAATTTTATTAGTTTCTTAAAAATACTTAATTATTTTTGCTTAAAAATGTCCATCTTGTTAGCCTATATAAGTAAATATTTCAAATCTTTCACTTGCAAAATATTTTAACAAGCTTAAGTTTGGAAGTGGTTATATAAGTTACATTGTATCATTTTTTAAATATTATTTAGTAAGAAAAATATTTCTCAAAGAAAATACATTTTAATATCATCTATCTTGAGTATAAATAATATAAAAATTAAGCCCATGTTATATGTTATCCATACCTTTAATTTATAAAATTTCATTGCAAAACAGTTAACTGTCACTGTTGCTGAAATTATGACACAGAAATACATTAATGATTTAATACTACTATGAAATTTTAAAATTAAATGCTTACTTAGATTTATTTTATTTCGCTTAATATAATTTTATAGATTTTCATAGATTTAGCAGCTTTTTATTTGTACTGGCTACTGAATTTTATTTTGCATAACTGTTTAAACTATGTTTGTTTTAAAATAATTTTCTTTTTCTGGTGGAAATTCAAAATGATAGATACAGTATTTATTATTTCATAGCAAACTACTTACAATTTTGTGTTCATACTCATTTTATAAGTTGCAAAGTTAAAATCACACAAAATTGAGGTTTGTCCTGATGATATCATATTATCCTGATGACCATGCATATTAGTATGTGTATATTTGTTATTTTATACTGATATGCTGCATAATTATTTCAGTGTTTAGTAGCTTATTTTTTTAGAAATATATCCAAATTCAAAGAGTTAAATATTGTGATAAAACTTTACAAAGCCTATTTAATTTTTTCAATTAACTTTGATTTTCCAACCTTGAGTTCCTAAAATAATATCAATTAAGTTGTTCAGTTACATTGTGACATTCTGCATTTAAGGAAATGAAAATAATCATTAATTTTAGTACATTAGTGTATGATTAAAAACATAAATTTGTCATTCAGATTTTTAATATTATTACATTCTGTAGGTAGAACACTTTTGCTGTTGTGCTATTGGTAGTCGCGATCGTTCTCTTTCTGTTTGGGTAAGAAAATATTTTCTACAGATTTTAAATTTCACTCATTTATAAAATTCTACAAAAATTCATGTTATTTTCTCTTAAAAAGATTTTTAATTGAATTGTTTCTTTTAGTCGTGAGTTTTAGCTGGTTTCATTATTATTATTTTGTATTTTTTAATTTTAATTTGTTATTTTTTAAATAACATAGTATAAAGGAATTAAATCTGAATATGAAAGATCACTTAACATGAAATTAATTACAGGTAACTTCTATGAAGAGACCATTAGTTGTTATACATGATTTGTTTTCAAATTCTGTTCTTGATATATCTTGGTAAGTTATTTACATTTTTCATTTATGTACATTTTTCATTCCATATATGTTTAAATTATGAAATGTATACAAAATGACTCAAACATTTTTCATGAAATTTGTAATTCTCTGGGTAATGTCATTCTTTTTTTCAATTTTTATAAATATTTTCTTGTATTTCTGAATATTTTATGTGAATAAGTAAATGAAACAAATCTTCTGAATGAAAATTTATTAAATATATTTATATACTTTTCCACTCTTAACAAATTATATTGTCTGTGTTTAATAACTTATACTGTTAATTTGAAAATTGCTTTAAAAATGTTTATTTACAGTGGAAATGTATTATATTACTGATTTTTTTATTTACATATTTAATTACTAATTTTCTTATTGTTTTTAATAAAATTGTTTTGACAATTTCATTGTTCATTAAATTGTTTGTATTTGATATTGTATGAAATTTACATCATAAATTTTGAGCTTTACTATAAAATGTATTGTTAGTTAACCCCTTATTGATTGAAGTTGAGTGGAGAAGTTTATTTTGCCCTTATAGTGGCCACATGAATTTGCTTTTATTGCAAATCAAATTACGTTGTTAGAACCTGTCCTGGGCACAAAAACTTTTGTTTCAAAATGGAGCATGTATTTGCTTTTACTTGATTACCTCAGATTATTGTCATTTTAATGGTTGATTTACAGAAGGCATGTCCTCAACTTGTATCAGCTGAAAATGAAAACATGCATTAAATGTTTGCCTTTGTGTATGTACTGCTTAGAAATTCTTCTGGGTTACATAGTATATTATTTTTCAAAAATGTATTTAAATAATTTCAATAGATGTTTGAAAATGTTCAAATTTTTTAAAGAATTTGTAACTTTGCATTTAAAAATTTAAAGAATAGAAAAAAAATTGCAATTGCATTTTATTGGAAATTAAATTCTAGTTTGTACAATATTTGGTAATGCTTATAAAATTAGTGATAAATATATGTAGCTACTATATCATTGTAATGTTTTCATTTTATGAGGATACTTTTAAATAATCACATGTACTTGCTTATAAAATTATTTTCTTCATATAACTTAATTGAAAATTTGATAAAGGAATATGTTACTTAGTGCTGTAGTTAAAATGTATAAAATCCATTGTATTTATAAAATTCAAAAATAATTCATGAATTCATAAAAAAGACTAATTTATTTTTCATCAAATTTAAACTAGAAGTGATTATTTTATATTAACTTAATTAGATAACCTTGTTTGTGATTTCCCTGCAAAAGCTGTATGAAAGTGAATTTTTTATTTGCATTAATGTATTTCACTTCTTAGTATATTAAGTTACTGACAATAATTCAAATAAGAGAAATATTAATGTGAGAGTATTTTATCCCAGAAACTTCAGATTCTAATTTTGCATAATCTGTATTTTTTAAATTTAATTTCAGTAGTGAAATAATTGTTTAAAATCTATGATTATCATAAATTGATGATCTCTCTTCTAAAAAATAAGTTCATATTGTCTTTGTAAAAACTGTTTTATAGTTTCTGAAATAAGCTTTATAATAAACTTATTTCAATAAGCTTGATAATTTCAAGCTGACAAAAGGTGATTCAACTTTCTAGTTTGCTATTAAATGAGGATAAGTTTTTGTTTTTGACATTTTCATATTTATTGATAACTTTTAACTACTCAAAAAAATAAGTACCTGTATTTCATCTATTATTTAAAATGCTAAAGTATGAAGAATCCAGAAACTGGAAGAATGGTCATGTTTTTCTGTTTCTTTGAGAATAAGAATTAAATATGGAACACTTTATTCTATATTATTTTATTGAATACCTTATAAAAATATTTTTTTTCCAAAAAAAAAAACTGATTTTGTAATCTAAATTTGCATGAAGTCACTCATCTATATATTTGAAGGGAAAAAAATCACTTCATTGGAGACACCAAGTATTAAAATTTATAAATACTTACAAAAGGTAATATATTGAATGTTAATATGAGGAAATAATCTTGTTGCTTCAGTTACACATTTCTAATTAGATAATTGGTCATTCAACTTAAATATTCAAAAGTGTGCTAGTTTACAATATTAAATACATATTTTTTATTTATCAATCTCTTAAGGAAATTAATCAAATGCCCATGTCTGAAATTATTTAGTTTCTGTAACTGTAATAACTGAATAAATCTTTACATAAAAAGAGTAAGATATTTTAAACTGGGATTTTATGATATAGTTTAAAAAGCTATGAATAAACTTTTACATTTGATACTTTTTTATAATCTATGAAAAATAATTTTCTTTAATTTAATTAAGAAGTTTAGAAATGTATGTGTTTATTTATGTCTTTAAATATGCAAATGATTAAAATTTAATGTTCTCATTAAAAAAAATTGAAAAAGCTGTTTAACAAATTTTAAATGTGCTTTTATGTTCAATTTAATTTTCATATATTGAAATCATACAAGGAACCAATTTCAGCAATTAAAAAATTTGTAGTTAACAATGTCAATAAATTTTTTTTCAAATATCGACAAATTTTATACCTTAATATCTGCACAAAAATATATATGTACTGTATGGCTAAAATATCTGACTTTATGAAAGATCGACAAGACGCAAATTTTGTTGAAAGCAGAAGAAAATCCATACTTTCTTCTTTGTGACTGGAAATGAAATAAACATAAATTCAAGTTTTGTTTTTTATATAGCAATCTGTAAATTTCAATGTAACCTCTAAAAATATTTCTGCCTTTGGATATTGCTGAACAAGTGGAGGTTGACCATATAAGACTTTTTTTTTAAAATTAAATATGAAAAGTTATATAAACTTTAAGAAATACTTGTCCAACAGAAACAACTCAGATCTAGACAAATAGTGTAAAATGACGATAACCAATAGCAGCTGTAATTTTTTCCCCAAGGAACGAAAATCATTTTTGAACATAATCAAACAAAGTTGATTATAGATGAAATAAATCATCCTAGTTGAGATGCCATATATTATTTATTTTATGAAACATAAACCCCATTTTTTCAAAACTTTATTGTTGTCTGATGTTTTCTGATGTAAAATGTTTTTTATCAGATTATCTGCTGTGGTGTATAATATGCTGAACAAAATTTGAAACTTTTTAATCCATAATCCTCAGATTATGTACAAGAAAATACGGCATGTACATACATATATATCTCTTGAATATGTATTATTTAAATTCTAATAGTTAAGGTAGTAAAATAATTATATAATTAGAAAGAAAAACATGCTTTTAACTAAAAAGTAAAGTATTATAAATTTGATAGTTACTTTCCTTTTATTTTCATCTGAAGGAAGATTTTTAAAGTTAAATTTCTTTCTCTATCCATGTGTACTATTTCACATTAATTAAATTGGCCATGATTTTATAACAAATGATTTCTCATGCCTTGATTTTGCTAACAATTAATCAAATCTGAAGGTTGAACTTAAAGCACTGCAGTGAAACCTCTTGCTTCTTCCAATTACTTTGGATACTATCCATTTAACATACAAAATTTTTAATTTGAGTTAACTTGGGAAAGCTCATTAAAAAAATTAAAGACAAAGCAATCGCTTATAACTTATTTCTTAGTAAATATTTAAATAGTTAAGATATTTAAATTATTTTTATTTAAATAGGAGTCAGAATGGTAAAGAATTAATTGTTTGTTCTTGGGATGGTACTGTTGCTTACATAGGGTTGAGTGATGAAGAAATCGGTAAACCAGCAACAGAAGAAGAAAAAGTTAGTGTCTTGATTTATTTAATTTTGAAATTGAAGTTAAAAAAGTTTTAGAGTAAGGTATAGCATTTATTTATATATTTGTAAGTTACGTTAATATATGATATTTTAAAGGAAGTTATATATTTAAAACTTATTTAAATTATGTATGTAAGTTAATATTCTTTAAAAATTATTTGAAATAGGAGTTGGCAGAATATATAGATGGTGTATCTTATGAACTTGTAAAGAACATTACTTATGAAAAAATATTTTTTTATATTTTATATGTTATTGTGGTAATCTTAACATTGTTGATTAGTTTGAATAATTTTCATGTTTTAAGTTTTCAATGCTTATTTTTATAAATAATTAAAATACTATTATTCACTCTTATGTAATAATTCATTTTCCATTTAGATATAATGTATTTTTTATTTATGCTCTGACTTATCTTTTAAAAAATCACAGGATTAATCCATAAATTTCAAATGCTTGTGAGTAATTTAAATTAAATGTCAAATATTCTGTCTTTAATATTTCACTTAAAATTGATTTTCCTAACCTCTATTCTTATGAACTTTGTAGTAAGAAATATGTTTGATAAAAATTTTGTGGATTTAACTATGCAATACTTAAAATGTTTTATGAAAACAAATATTGAATTTAATAATTTGTTAGATAACCTGTGTAGATTTTCTGCATTGATTATTATCATTGATACTTTAAAAATAGAAGCATTAATACTATGTTCAATATAGAAATCGTTAAATCATACTTATTTCTTCTTTAGAATCATCTACACCAGAGCTTGTATGGTAAAAGTATGGCAATGACTAATCATTCACTTTCATCTGCATTGACAGTAGTTGAAAACCCTGAAATATTAAAACTACAAGAAGAAATTAAAATGAAGGAGGAGGAAGATTCCAAAGATGTCATACAGAATTGTTCTTCTCCAATGCAAAGCCTCAATGATATAGGTGTTAATAAAATAGAATTGCACACATCATCAAATTCACAAAGTAGCAGACCCTTACCTCACATAAAAGTTAGTTCTTTGTTTATTTGTAATGGTTTTTTAAATAGTATTTTTAAAGTGCAATTAAAAGAAAATTCTATTAGATTGTTCTTATAATTCATATAGAATTTTTTTGGACCTAGGAAGCATTGAAATTTTGAGTTGACTCCTGGAAAATAGTGTATAACTTTTGAGAATTTTTAATCTGTTGTTTAGATATTTTTTAGTTAAAAATAATAAATTTATGGATTCTTCAGCTATTTTTCTTTAAAAAGATTTCTATGAAATGGAATGAATTAAAATATTAGTTTTTGTTGTCCAAATTAGAAATAGCTCCATTATTACATAAAATAATTGAGATTTCAACTGAGAAATAGAAGATGTATAGTTGCCAGCTAGTATAATATGCATTAAATGTACAATTTTGATTGAATTATAAGGTTTTACATTTAGGGAGTAAAATTGTGATTTATTGATTATGGTATTGTCAAACTGATCTGAAAAAGTAAATTTTCTTTTCAGCTTTCTGAAGATCATTGGTTGATGATCATAAAGTATATGCTACATATAAAGGAAAAAAAAACATATTGTCTGTTTATTAATTTTAAAAATCTACAAGTTTGACATAAATGGAGCTAATTTCCTCGATTTAAAAATTTTCTTTTTTTAAATGTATTCAAATAATCAATTAAAGCTATTAAATTAAAAAAAGTTTAAAGTAAACAAAACATTTTATGTGTGCAAGTGGGCATGCAATTTGAAAATGCAGCCCATTTGCATTAGTGGTATTATAAAGTTCCAATTTATTGAAAGTTTTGTTTGAAAAAGTTGTTAAATGAAAGTTATGCCTTTTTTATATTGAACAATGTATGATTGATTGAATTAATGTATGATTCAATCAATCATACATTGATTGAATCATACATCATCATACAAATAATAATTTAGCAATTTCATTTTAAAGTAAAATTTAATAATAATATCTTGGTTACAAATTATTACATATTATTTTTAATATAATATTTGATTACTTCTAAGAATATTTTGACCCTTAAATTTTTTAAGGAATATTTTGATGTGAAATTTAGTTAGATTAATGTAGAATTGTAATTTATTTGTTGAAATAATTATTTAGAAATAACAAGATTCATGTAGCACTTGGGAAACTCCTTGAAATTAATTTTTTCCCAGGTCCGTGGGAATTTTAATTCTGGAATTTTAAGATGTGAATTCTATGAAATAGAAAATAATACTTGGAAATTTTTAATTTCATTTTTAGATACAGTTTTTGTTAAAAAGTGTTATCAATTTTATGAATTTGTTTAATATTATGTCATTTAAAATTTCCAGTGAAACAGAAAAAAGTTTATTAATTTCTAATTTCCTCATTATGTATGTAAACTAGACTATAATAATACAATGTAAGCAAGACTTCAGTTGAGAGATCAAAAATGTTCAGTTAGCCTGTTTGCTTTTGCTTTGCTGTAAAATATGAATTGAAGGTAATGCAAAATTAATCTAAATGTCATGTTCAGTTTCATGGAGCCAAGTTAATGTTCAAATTGTTAATGCTCTGGATTTCAGTTCAACAGTTTGTAGCTTCAAATGCCCACCTTGAGTTTGGGTGTTCACACACGCACACACACACACACACACACACACACACACACACACACACACACACACACACACACACACACACACACACACACACACACACACACACACACACACACACACACACACTGTTATATGTACTTTTAATTTCCGTCTGTAATGACTATTGAACAATTGATTAAAGTTAATAATAATTAATAAAATATTATTTAAAGTTATATCTTTTAATAAGTGTGCTTATATTTGAGTTATAAATACAATCGTACACACACACACACCTGTACAAAATCCACTTTCCTAGTCATTAACTTTCATGTGTAAAAAATGATCACAGGGTGTTAACAGTAATCAGAGCAAAGAAACTCCAACCATCTCAAGAATACGAAGTAATATTCGGACTCTCTACAGCTTGAATAAAGTCATAGTATTCCAGTGGATTCCCTCACATGTGGGAATCAACGGAAATGGGAAAGCAGACACCCTTGCCAAAATTGGCACCGAACTCCCTCAGGAGTGCTTACCGATACGCACTGAAACTGTAAAGAAAGTAGCACAGAGAAAAGTACAGGAACTTCAGAATGACATTCTTGTTAATCGTTCTAGAGGAAAAGCATGGGAAGACATACAAAAAGACTGGCCTAAATTCTGCCAAAAACCTAGAAAGGAAGCAGTGGCTTCCTTCAGAAGGCACCCTGAATGCTGCACATCTTATTTCATGTAAAGGACTAAACAACGATGCCCAGTTGAGGGGCGACCTGTGTCACCTTTACTGGGAACCCAGGACCCATCTCTTTGAACTCCAGCATAATGTCCCTGCTTGAAACTTTATTTTTTTCTCTTGTATTCCTTTATATGTTAACCCAGACTCTTTTCTGTATGTGTTTGCCATTTTTAGTGGATTAATTTTTTTCCAATAAAGCCATATTAAAAATACCATTTTACGACAAACCATCTAACCAGAATAGTTTCTTTAACATGTTGGTTAATATATATACAATGGAAGAGATGAGGAGGATTAATATTTTCAGATGAATTTTTCTTTTTAAAATTACCTCAATTTATATAGAATTAGTATCTTCAATTTCAAAGTACTGTTATTTATACTATTAATTTCCGTCTGTAATGACTATTGAACAATTGATTAAAGTTAATAATAATTAATAAAATATTATTTAAAGTTATATCTTTTAATAAGTGCGATTATATTTGAGTTATAAATACAATCATAGTCCATCCACACCATTTCAAGCCCTGAAGTGTTATTTTATTGAAAGTTTTATTCACACAATAAAAATTGTTAGAATCAAAATTTTATTTTTTTAAGTTGACCACTTTTAAAATGAATTAAAATTCATATTATAATTTAGGCAGCTCATTTGGAAATAAAATTTATGTATAAGTAATTTTCAAGGTGCTGTAATTATTATTTATTTTACATTTAGCACTATCACTTTATAAATGAAATCAAAGTACATTTAGGAAATTTTTGTAAAATTCTAATCTTATGTTTTATAATTATAGAAAAAAAACTTATGGTTTTTAAGCAGTTCTTTAAATTTTACTGAAACAATAAATAAACGATTAATTTAGGTTTATTATTGTAATTTTTTTTCATTTGTATAAATGCCATTTAACTATTTTTCAATAAAATAATACAGCTCTTTGAAAATGAATTTGAATTTTCTGTGATAAATTATATTGCCTATTCATGTTACTGGTCACAAGGTTTCTAAAATACAGAATATGTCTTTTAACATGTTACTTGCATTACAAACATTATTTCTTTAATATTTTTATTAAGTTTTCTTATTTTTTAAATTGTATTCTAATATTTCTCTTTGCTGATATATTTTTTAGTTGACTTGTTCTATTTTCTCTTTATTAATGTTTGATTCTAAGAGTTAAATGATTTCACATTTTGACTAATATTTTTAGGGGCCCACTGATAAACAAATAGAAACAAGATTAGCAGATGGAAGGCGAAGAATAACACCGCTTTTTATACCACCTCCTCCTGATATTGGGTAATTAATTTTTCCCTGAGATGTGCTTTGTTGTAATTTATAATTTATATTTTTAATAAATAAAATGTGTTATGTGCTAACAAACTAAATTCTGAAAATGTATGTAAACTAAATACAGGGTGTTGCATATTGAATGGGACATAAAGAAAACATAATTGTGAACGTTGTAATTAATATATTTAGAAAATTTAAATTTATCTTGAAACTACAGTTATTCAAGTTTCTACAGGTGTTCAATATGTGCCCCTTTGCTGACATGACAAATGTCTACAGAGTAATCAAGCTCCTGCCACAACTCATGATAGCATACACCCTGTGATGTAGTTCAACACTGCAGCTATTTGAGTTCTTCTAAGTCCTGAGGAAGTGGAGGCACAAATAACTTCTCTTTAAGAAAACCCCAGAGAAAAAAAAGTACCGGGTATTTAGATCTGGGGATCTTGCCAATCAATAAAGCAATGTCAAATCCTGTGGCCCAATGCAGCCAATCCGTCATTGGCCGTAGGCCAATTGGCTGTAGATATTTGTTCAAGAACTCGCGTACGTTATTATTCCAATGTGAGTTAGAACCATCCTGCTGCAAATGAATGCCAGAACAGCTTCCTCCAACTGGAAGAGCAACCACTCACATAGCATGTCTTGGTAAATGTTCCCATTAATTGATTGTTTCGCAAAGAAAAATGAACCAAAAACACAATTCTTTGTTAAAGCGCAGAAAACATTAACCTTGGGAAAATCACAGTGATGTTTTAATTTTTCAGAGATTTTGGGGCATTTTCCGTGCCTCAAAGTCGCCAATTATGGCGATTAACTTTGCCACATAAATGAAACGTGGTTTCATCAGTAAACACCAGCCTGTTCTTGAATCCATTCATGATGAGCTTTTCTTGAAATTCCACCCAGAAGTCTTTACACAATGGTTTGTCAGTAGCTTTAAGGCTTTGACTATCTGATATCTGTATGGCTTGAATTGGAGATGCTTCCGTAAAACATGCCACACCATTGTGTGAGAGACATTCAGTTCTGCACCTGCATGTTGCATTGATTTTGAAGGACTCCGTAAGAATGAGTCATGAATTCTTTCAACCACTTCGGGTTCTGTTACTTTTTGTCCTGGGCTTTTGTTCTTGCACAAGCTGCTTGTATCCTGGAACTGCATCACCCACCTGTCTATGTTGTAATGATGTGGTGGTTCTTTACAAAATTTCGTGCAAAAATGTCACTGCATAATGGTGAACAAAGAGGATTTGGCATATTCGAAAACACAGTGCGCTTTCTCCTGCATGGACACCAGTTTGTTTAAGAGCACCTCTTGGTCAAGTTTGTCATTTGATATTTTTCCCTGTTGCAAAATAAAATTTGTATAATTGTAGTTGTTGAATAAATTTGTTTCTGCTGAATAAATCCATTACCGCAGTCACAGCATTGCATCATAAAACCCAACCAACCAACCATCCTACGACAGTCACACCGCACTATTCTTTTTGTCCCATTTAATATGAAACAGGCTGTATAATTCTAAATGAGTTTGGCGAAATTTCTTTTCATTTTAAGTTTTGTTTAATTTAGGACTTTCTATTGTTTTCAAGATAATTTACATTTGATAGTTTTATATAACCCCTTTTTTATCACAGTTTAAATAAAAACAAAAATGAAAGATTGCAATGTTTATTTATAATTAATTGTCTTACTAATTATATTATACACACATACGATGCAAGAAAAGAAATTGATGTGAGCTCTGTATTGCTCTTTTGAAAATAAATATTCTTTTTGATATAGTTAAAAAATGTCTTTTTCATAATTGCTATCTATAAAATTTTATTTTATAATTAAATTGGTAAGACAACTTTTTGTTAAGTTTTTTATGTATTACTTGTTTCTACTCTACTTGTAAATTTCTTAACTTTTTGCGAATTCATATATTTTCAAGCATGATAAGAAATTTTTCTAAAGTTTTATTTAAAGTATGTTACAATAAATTTTGATATTTGAATTATAATTAAGTTTTAATTGAGTATTTCAGTTTCACATCTTTATTAGTTCTTAAAAATTTTAAATTTAACAAAAAGTATCTAGTGAATTTAAAGACATTTTGCCATCTACCATGATTTTTGTATTTGTATATGTAAAATGCCACTTTTTAGAAGTTTTGATTTCTCATAATTGGAAATTTTGACAATTTATTTTGGTAATGAATTTTCAAGTACCTTAGAATATTAAACCACCTTAAATGCATATATATCTACTTCTATTATCCTATCTTAACTTTGATTCTAACATTTTTGAAATGATTATTTTTTACAATATTTTTGTAGTATTTAGTTTGTCTTTTTTATATGCTTAGCATTTTGATTGACAATTTTATTATGTAATATTTTAAAATGTCTTCTATAAAATATTGCCATTTAAAAAAGTGCCAACCTCTTTTCTTAATGGTACTTATATTGCCAAAAATCTGAGTTTCCTGTTGTATAAATTGTTATTTATATTTACATCTAAGTTTATTAGGTGAAAATCATTAAAATTTTACTTAAGAAATCCTGTGATTTAGTTATTGAATTTTTTATTTAAAGAAAAATTATACTCTAGAGTAAATTAATATAATGCTTGATTGTTATATGTTGTAAAATTCATTCATTCAAATGAGTAATTCATTTATTAAAATTCATAAAAATTTGTTTTATTTTGGAAAAAAAATTTATTATATTTAACAAAGTTATACTAAAATGTTATCTATTATAAATATAAATTAAATGTTATTGGTGTCATTATTATTGAAATATAAAAGGGCCCTCACTATTTATAACAAACTTGTTAGAAAAAGCAAGTTTAACTCCTGGAGGAAGTTCTGTGACGAGATAGATTCTATTTATGAAGGAGCTAGACTCCAGAAACTCCTTAAAAGGGATGAACCTATTTTGGTTGGTACCCTAAAAGACGAGGAGGGTAATTTTGCTGCTTCCGGAAAAGGGGTTATGGAAATTATGACCAGGACCCACTTCCCGGGAGCTAGAGATATTTATAGCAATGAAGGGGAACATTGCATTGGCTCTTTGCAAAGAGTCAATAGCAATCAATGGACCATCGCTAAAAATATCATAAACTACAACATTGTTAAATGGGCAATTTTTGCCTTTAAACCTCTAAAATGCCCTGGGCCTGATGGAGTTATGCCCATCATGATCCAGAAGGCAGAGAAGGTTGTCATACCAATGCTAACTAGAATTTATAGAACTAGTTTGGCCCTGGGATATATACCAAAGACATGGCAAAAGACTAGGATTGTCTTTATTCCAAAACCTGGCAAGGACACTTATGACCAGGCCAAGTCATACAGACCAATCAGTCTTTCTTCATTCTTTCTTAAAATTATGGAGAAAATCATTGATCGGCATATTAGAGATTACTTGGGTAGAAATAGTCCCTTGCATGCTGTTCAATTTGCCTATCAACCCGGCAAATCTACAGAGACTGCTCTACATCAGCTAGTTTCCAAGATTGAAGCCACTCTGGATCAAAAGGATATTGCCTTGGCAACTTTCCTCGACATCCAGGGTGCTTTTGATAATACTTCCCATCCATCCATCCTCAATGCACTTAGAGGGGCAGGGATTAATCAGACCCTGTGTACTTGGATTGAGGCCTTAATTTCGGATAGATATATACAAATGAACATCTTCGGTGAATCATTTGAAAAAAAGACTACTAGAGGTTGTCCTCAAGGAGGTGTTCTGTCACCATTACTTTGGAACCTAGTTGTAAATAGCCTTATAAAACATCTAAATGATAAGGGCTATTATACGCAGGGATATGCTGATGACATTGTCATCCTTATCCTTGGTAAAGATTTTGACATAACTTGTCATCTCATGCAGGATGCTCTAAGTTATGTAGGTCAATGGTGCATGGATAGGGACCTGATGGTTAATCCTCAGAAAACCTACCTTGTACCTTTTACACGCAAAAAGAAACGGAAAGGTTTTTTCATACCAAGACTTTTTGATGTTGAAATCAATGTGGCTTCAGAGGTGAAGTATCTGGGCATCTATTTAGACCAGAAACTCACCTGGAATAAGCACATTGATGATAGGATCAACCGAGCAAAGAAAAGCATTGTGATTTGCAGGCGAATGCTTGGTAAGAACTGGGGTTTACATCCAAAACTGATGCTATGGATGTACACAGCTTTTGTCAGGCCCATTTTCACATATGCCTGTGTGATCTGGTGGCATAAGGTGGAACAGAAGACTGTGATTGACAGATTGAGGAGTCTACAAAGACTAGCCTGTCTCTGCATCACAGGAGCAATCTCCACCACGCCAACCAGAGCATTGGAGGTTGTGTTGGATCTGACTCCCTTGGACATCTTCATATGCAGCGTTGCAAGATTGAATGCATACAGAATGAAGCTGCAAAACCACTGGTATGACCAGCCTGTTGCCAAAGGGCACAAGGGCATCACCAGGAAATTTCAAGACCCTACTTTTCTGATGCCATCTGACATCATGGAAAAAACATACATGTTTGACAAGACATTTGATGTAGTTTTTCCAACTAGAGAGGAATGGGATAACAACATGTTTGAAACTAAAACAGGAGATCTAATCTGGTACACAGATGGATCACTGAAGAACAGCCTCTCAGGTCTGGGAGTTTGTGGCGTGTCACCAAGAATCAGCTTGTCTGTAAGCCTTGGGCGATACGCTTCGGTCTTCCAGGCAGAAGTTTTGGCCATTATCCACTGTCTGCAACTGAATATGAAGAAGGGCTACTACGATAAGCGGATTCTCATTTTCAGTGACAGTCAAGCCGCTTTAAAAGCGCTTAATTCCTTCGAAATCAAATCTAAAATGATTCTGGAGTGTAGAAACCTTCTTACAGAACTGGCAACTAGAAACAGGGTGATCCTTGTATGGGTGCCAGGGCATAAAGGTATCGAAGGCAATGAAAGGGCTGATGAGCTTGCTAAACAAGGATCGTCTTTTGTTCCCATTGGTCCAGAACCTTTTTGTGGGATCAATTTGAAGACCGCAAAAACCAATGTTCTCAGATGGGAAAAACGGAAGATGTATGAAGCTTGGCTCAAATCTCCTGGTCAAACCCACGCTAAAGGTATGATCTGTAGATCATCAGCGAGGATTTCCTATGAAATTCTAAGATGCTCTAGGCAGAAGATACGTTTAATCGTAGGCTTCATAACTGGGCACTACTATTTCAGAAAACATCTCCATAAAATGGGACTGTTTCAGCAAGATCCTATCTGCAGGAAATGTCATATGCAAGAGGAAACGGCCAAGCATATCATTTATGAATGCGAGGCTCTTGCCCTCCCTAGATTAACCTCTTTAGGCATCATCCATACTAGAGAGTTACACCTAGATTCCATTAAAGGGTTATCAGACTTTATTAATAAAGTGGGTGATCCGAGCAAATGGAACTAAGAAACATTGGGTTTGGAGTTAACAGTACAAAATGCTGATAAAAGCAGAGGTGCTCAATGACATACAAACCCAACTCGAAGAAGAAGATTATTGAAATAGAGAAAATATTTAAAACTTTTATTCTTTCCACTTACATTTTTTTTAAAATTTGATTACTATTAAATGTATGCAATGTAAAAATTTATGTAATATAACTATAATAAGATAGTTAACTAGAGACATTATGAAACAGTATTAATTAGTCTGGAAGAATTAAGTTTGGATTTTAGAGTAATTTAAAACAGGAAAATATCATTTCTGTACTCAATAAATGAATAATTTCTCTTCTTGTTCTTTTATTCTACCCCAAAAATGAAACTTTAAATTATTTTTTAGGGAAGTGCCTGTACCCTTCAATAGTAGAGCTCCACCAACTTTTAGTTCATCCTCTGAGAGTAAAAGCAAGATCATCATTGAAAAAAGGGATGAGTCAAATAGTCAGTCATCTAGTCAGAATGCTGTATCCAAAATGGAAAATGGACTTCCACTTGTCAATTCATTTGCAACTGCTACTTCATTGACAACTTTCACATCAACAGTTTCATCTGTAACAAATGTCACTGCTGTTACTACAAGTGCCACATCTATTAAAACATCCGTTATTTCTAGCACTGCAAATTGTGTACCTATTGTTTCATCCATTTCAAATACAAAACAACCAACACCAATAGTAAGCAAGGAATTATTTACTTTTAAGCATTCCATGTAACAAACTTTTTTTTAAATTTATCAATAGTGTGTTTCTATCAATGTTTGTTATCATTAGAAACTTATATAGTTTTTAAGATGCTGTTTATTAATTTTTTTCAAAAGGCTACATGTTTGCTTCTTTTCATTGTACAATTCTTTATTAATTCTTGTAATATTTTATATCGAATGTGGAAAAAGATTTTCCCCCTTTTATCTGTAATGAGGGCCGAGCTGGCAGCCGAATGGTTAGCGCTCTTGCCTTCGGTTCAACAGTTCGTGGGTTCGAATCCCACCTTGGGCATTGTGTTTTTAGTGGTTCGGAATCCACTTTAAACCGTAGTTCCCGGACTAATTAGCCCTCGTGTGCAAATAATGACCGTTGAGTGACAAAGAAACCAAACCTATCTGCAATGAAGAGTTTTAGGTTCACATAGCTACTTAAAGTAAAAAAATTAATTTACTAATTATGAATGAATATTATTAATTTTTTAAATGGCATATTTAAAGTAGAAAACATTTACATTAATTCCTGAGTTTATTCAATATGGTTTTTTACTTATCATAAACATAGACAACTATAATGAGGTTTTTCAAATTGAACAAAATAAATTTTTTGGAATTTGCAGTTATATACATTATTAGGCAAGTTATACAACATATCCTAATATTTGTTTAATATCTTTTCCGATAAAATAAGAATCTGAATTTTTCTTAAAAATTCATTTTCATTTAATTTTTTAATTATTATTTTTATTATATTTTACTACATATTTTTTCATAATTATTTTTATTTTGAATATAAAAACAATTAAGATTTTAAGTTGTTGTTATGTATATCATTATATTTAAGCTAACTCAAAGTAAAACTGTTTTTTTGAATAATTTGAGTTTGAAATTTAATTTATAGTTGGTTTATTAAATACCAGAATGAAAAAAAATTTAAGTTGTAAGTTGAAAACAACTGACAGTTTTTATTTATTTTGAAACGTTAGTTGTAAAAACTATCTTTTATTCAAAGAAACAACTCTTTTATTGAAAGAAGGATTGATTTATCTTAAACGATGTGAACTTATATCTTTTCAGTGTTTTCTTAGATTAATTTTTGGCTTTTCAATATTTCATTTCAATTTTTAAAATTTTTATTCATATACTTAGTAACAAATTTGATATACTGTTTTTTGTAGGAAGAGTTACCAGTGAAAACTGATGCTGCCAATTCTTCTGTTTTAGAACAAATGTAGGTATCTGATTTATATATATTAATTTATATACTTTGAAATTGTGTTTAAGGGATTCTTTAGTTAAAAAGAAAATATAGAAATTTTTATATCAAGCTTTGCTTTAATTCCATTTTGATAAATTCAAAATTAATTGGACTGAATTTCATTATAATTTTGCATCATGTTTGCATGTGAATGTATTATATGTTATATTCATAATGTTGTTATTTTTTATGTGTGTACATATATATATATAAAACTAAATAATCTTTATTATTTTAAGTGCATAAAAATATGCTATTTAATACAGTTGCTACTGTGATTCAAAGGGGGACTATTTAGTCAGTTCTAGTTGTCTGAGATTTTTACTGTTTGGTTATTTGACAAATATTGCTTCATTTTTCTTCAACATTTTCTTTGATCCATAGTTAATTTATTCTGCATTTTCTTAGATTAATAATACTTTAGTTTTAATTTTAAATTTTCTTGTGTATACATTAATTTATTATAATTTTCAGTATTATTTAAACTTGATAATAATTGAATTTTTAAATTAATTATAGTTAAATATTTAAAAGGGATACACACATGCAGTTTTAACAGGCCAGCATTTTTACCCTTCAGGAAATTGTTTTAAAATTTATTTACAAGAAAAGCCAAGAGTGTAAAGTTTGTCTTGAAGAATCTTATATTTAATTTTTTTGTGTAAGTTAGTAAAAGAAAATATTTATTCGATTCATTCTTAATTTATGAAAAAAAAAATTAACTGAACATTGAAAAGCAAAATCATCACTTACTGCATTATATACTAACCTTTAAAAACACCCTGTATAGCAAAACTGCATAATTTGCTTAAATTGTTTATGCATAATAAAAGAATATTCTAAAAAACATTAAAAATAAGCAATTTTATTTGTGTTTAAAAATCAGTTCTTCTCTTCCTCCACTTGGATTAAAAATTTTTGCATGTTAAAATACAATTAGTGTAGAATAGTGTGCTAATGATGGCTGGGGTTCGTTAAATATGCCATAATCACAATGTCCTCTGTGTGAAATGTCATCTCTGTGTCTGGCAGGCCAAGTCTGACAACAAAAAATTTATCAACTATAAAAAATGTACACGAATAAAAGAAATGAAAAATGCACTTAATATTTGTTACTGTATTTGTTATTTACCCAACCATCTGTAGATGAGAAATAAGTTTCGAAAAGTTTTTCTGTGAAAATATCTTAGATGGAGATTTTGAAGTAGATGGGAATTGCATTTAATAATATGCATAATTCTTCCAAGCTTTTTTTACTGAAATAATTGAGATAGGCTGTTTTTGAACTGCAAACATAAATTGCATTTCATTCAAGCAAACTTAATTTATTAGACTTATTGAAAATAGATTTTTTACAGATAATTCTCTATATAAAAGATTTTATTAATTAAATGATGTTGATAGCTTAATATGTTTTTTTTATCATTGGAGAAAGAGTTGAGAATAAAGTCTACTTAATTGATGTATGAAGGATATAAAAAAAATTCTGTGCTTGGAGTCTTTTTAATCAATCTAGAAAAAATAGTGTTTCAATATTATTTGGTTGAACAAAAAAATAACTTTCTTTTAAGTTTAAATACTTATATGCAAAGGTATTTAGTTAATCAATAAAATTTTAGACTGAATGTCTTATTTTTCTATAGTGCATGCTGGAGTATAAGGTTTTGTTAAGGTTTTCTTATGTATAAAACCTATCAGTTTACTAATTTATACTATCATTACTTTGCTGATTTATAGAATGTTTTCTTTAAAAATTCTCTAAGTAGTATAGGGGATAAATTTATACATTTTGGCACACCTGTTATCAAATGCTGCAAATTGCTTGAAAAAATTACATTTATAGATGAAATAACTAAATGAATATCTCCAAGCAGTTTAACATCAAACTCGATGAAAAATTTACCTTTTGATAAATGTTTATTTTTTACAATTGATTCAAAATGCAGAAAAAAATACAAGTTTATCAGACTTTTTGAATATAGTTAATTTTTACTTTTTGTGATCGCTGAAGAATTAGGCTATTTATAATACTTAAAAAAAGTCTGACATTACGCAGTAAATAAAATTATTAATGAAATGGATAATGTTAAATTATACAATGTAGATAAAATAATGTTAAATTATACAATGTAAGATAAAATAGCCAAAACTAACTTCAAATGTTAGTCTTATAGTTTTTAAATAGCTTAAGATTATATTCCAAATTATAAATTTTAAACTATTTTATTAGAAGCTTTATTATTGAATTTTCAGAAAATTTAGTTGAAGGTTCTTTTAATATTATAGATGCTATTACTGATGTTAGGACAATGTTTAAATGTGGATAATAATAATAACAGCACTATCCAATGTTATTTAGGAAGTTAAAAGTTGAAAAGAACACTATCATATTTAATTTAAAAAGTACCAAACTTCTATAGAAGAGAAAATTAATCAATTTAACTTTGCCTAATGAAAAGAAAATCTTTTTTGATAGTTCTTTAATATTGCAAAACCTAATTTCAAGCAGCAGTTACATAAGAAAAAGGTCATTAATTTCTAATGTTAAAAAATAATTGTGCAAGGAAAACTAATTCTTCTCTTTGAAAATTAAACTATTTTTAAAAGTATGAAATTATATTATAAAACTGTGCATAGAACAATTAATGAAAATTTTTGCTTGTAATTTACTATCTGGGCAATTTTTTAAAGTGGCAGCCCTTTTTTTTAATGTATTTACATAGTTTTCTGCTAATTTGATTACATATTAGGTAATAGTTTTTCTAAAAAAATGATCTTTTTATAGTGAAGAAAACCATAAAGAAGTAAACTCCATCTCATCTGTTAATAAAATAAAAGAATCTTCCAAAAATAGTGTTACAGAATCTACTCCTGTAGCTATACCACAGAAACGAAAATCAGAAGCTCAGCCACCAGGTGTACCACAGAAAAAGAGACCAGGTCGACCACCTTTGTCTCAGTCACAATCACAAACGCCTAAATCTGTAAGTTCATTTACTTTTATAATTTGTAATCATAATATATAAGTCTGTCTTTTTGAAGATTATTTTTCCCATGAGTCTAGTAATTATGGAGATGTGAAATTTTCGGATGATTGAGGAAAGTTATGAATAACCTTTTGAAATTTTTTATTTCTTTAAGTACTTGTTCTTTTATTAGGAAATATTATCCAGAACATAAATGCTTAGTTTTTAAAAATGTGCTAAAAAATTAATCAAAAAGATTTAAATTTTTGTTAATCCCAATTAGATAAGTTAGAGATAGTACAATGTAAGCAAATCTTATTGAAACCAGATGCATTAGTGTAAACAAATGTATTTTAAGTTGAATTATATGGTTTTTTTTATATCTGCGATAAAAGTTTATGGATTTATGTTATTGTCAAATTAATTTGAAAATTTAAAACTTCCTTTCTAATTTCTTGAATGTAATTGCGGTTGTAGGATATATATGCTGCATGTTTATAAAAAGCTTAGAAGGAAGAAAACAAAATTGATTGATATTTTCTAACATTTATTTTTAAACTAACATGTTCTTGGTACAATTTTTTTATTTTTATTCTTACTTTAAAATGCATTTCCTTCTCTTTTAATTAGTATGATCTTTCTATGATTACTCTAGAATAATTAATTTAAGTAAACTAAAATGAATAAAAGATTATTTAAACTGAATATATTCTTTTATAACACAAAGTAGCTATGAGAGTTCAAAATAAAATCCATTTGTGCTTCCATGCCATTTTAATATCCGAAGTTTAATTTTCTTGAAATATTGTATAAAAATTATTAATCCAAAGTTAGAAACTTCAGTTTACAAATTGAATGACCACTAAAGATATAAAAACTTGTGCTTTGTTATATAAAATTTATTAAAGGCAAAATTTGTGCAATTAATAGTTGAAAAACCATAGTTTCATACAATTTATTTTTCAACTAGAATTATAATTTAACAGAAGAAAGCAAATAATATATATATTTTAAACTTGTATAAAATTTTAATCTTAACAGATTTTTAATTACAGGGTTATAATTTTTTAGCAGTTCTTTCCTTGAAAACATTCTTCTACAGTTACAATTATAATTTTCAATTTATTTTAGCTGGATCCATAAGGTCAGCAAAATTACCAATCAATACTCCTGATGAATTTCTTTTGCAAACTCTTTGAAAAAATTGTTAATGTATGGTTGCTATACTTCCTGGAAAAGAATGAATATATCTCCTTTTCAAAGTAAATGGATCAGGGCATTTTGGTCTTGATGGTAACAAGGGGGCTGATGCATCTGCAAAGTCTGCATCTACTCCACTTCAGCCTTCCGTTTCATTTTGTGATGTGTGAAAAGGTGCAAAAAGTTTTGTTCATAAACTTTGACAGGAATCCTGGCAAATGCAAGTCCACAACAAAACTAAATACGATAACTTTATCTCTCATCTCATTTTCAGTTTTACCTTGAAGTGCGGATGTTAAATTAACCAGCCTTCGTATTGGGCACACATGTTTCACTCATAAGTATCTATTTTTAAATGAATTAAAACCTTGGTGTGAAACGCGTGATGAACCGTACAATGTGTTTCATATTTTAATTTCATGTTCTGATTTTAGTTAACATTGTTTTAAAATTTTTAAGACTGATCTTTTAACGATGCGAGATTTGCTGGGCGAACCTCAGCATCAAAATATTTTTTCATTTTTAAGAAGCATTCATTTTTAAGAAATGTTTATAGATTATGTATAATTTTAAATTAAAAATTTTTAATTAAATACTTAAAACATTTTACTGGTTTAGTTTAGTTTTTATTTTAGCTGTTTTAAATATAATTTATTTTGTTGTATGTTGGGTGTTTGTCTATTTATTTTTTTTTTATGTAAATCTTATAAATATTACTTCTATTTTTAAAGGAATTTTAAAAATTGATTGGGTTTAAAAAAATTAGAAAATATACAAAAAAAAATTTCTGGTGCAGCTTGTCCTTATTTGGACCTAGCGCCATAAAACCCAACCAACCAACCTTTTCAAAGTAACTTTAGGAAGTCATGATCTACACAATTGGTAAATCACTAGAATCATACTTGCATTTCTGTTTTTTAAAATAAAGCCATCTGATTTCTTTTTGATATCTGTGAAGTTTATTGAAGGATTTGGTGTCATAAATATACAGTCATGGATTTAGAGCAGATTTATCAATATTTGCACAAAAATTTTTTTAAATGGCAATTTTTTTAAAATATAGCTGACACATACTCATTACAAGAAAAAAGTAGAAAAAGCACAGACAAAAAGGGTTACATGTCAACATCAATGGTGTGTTTTAAGTGTAATCCTTTTTGTTTTAGCTATCAATCCTAATAAGATTAGAAGTCTACTCATCTAATCCTCCTATTTATTAGTAATCTCACAAACTGCAACAGAATATAGTCAATGATTTACATATTTCATGTTATAATTAAAAAATGAATTTCATAGAGAGAACTCCAAATAGCTATCAACAATATTGTTAAGTGGTCAAAAACATGTACTCTTTTGATTGTAGAAAGTTTAAATCAAATAAAATATTTTTCTTGTTCCTATTTAAAGTTTTCCAAAATAAAGTAAATTAGTTGATACTGTGTCTTGTTTTAATTCATAGGTTCTGTGATACGGTTTACACATTTTAATGTTTTTACTTCAGTTTTCTTAAAACATTACCTTTTTATTCCTTTCTTTTACTTTTGCAAAAAGGAATTGATTTGAAATGCATTAAATATGCTAATTTGAAAAAAGATTACCTTTAAAGAAAGAAAAAAATTCATATGAAGTATTCTTTTATGCCTTAATTTAAATTTATTTACTCTGATGTTCTATTTTCCAGTGTAAACTCATTTCTAGCACTTCTGTTATATCTAAAATCGGTCATTTTCAACAATGATTTATTATTAATTTAAACATATTTCATTTAGGTTCCAGATAAAACAGTTTTAACAGAAAAAGTTGCAACTCCTGAGAAGTCTACACATCTAACTTCAAATTTGCATTTACCTCCATTAAAAGCAGATAAAACACCAAATGCTTTGGTAAATTTGTCAGTTTAATATTATAAAATTACAGGAACATTAAAAATAATAATTTAATATTCCATTATACATTTAAGCCTAAAATAAAATTTATTTATTCATTATTTTCTCTTGATTATTTAGAAATTAAAATATTATACAAATATATTGTTGTTCATGTAAAAAATTAATATAATTCTATGTATGTACAACTAATAAATTTGCCATTTTCATGGTTATATGCAGGTAAATTTAATTGTTTATTTTAGTTTTATAATTTAGTGCTTTAAGTGTAAATTTTCATGTCTTAAAATTTTTTAACTATAAATAACTACCAACTTTATTTACTAGAAGAAACTTATAACTCTGACTTTTGATTGTTCACTCCATTTCTATTTTTAATGAATTTTACACGAGTCTTTGAGTCAAAACACATGTGTTCCAATTTGGGATGTTTAAGTAATAATTATGTATTTCGAAAATTTCTTCCATTAGTTTTGTTTATATATTTCATAGTTTTGTTACATATTAGAGTTCTTGCTAATGCAGCACAAAGTATGTTGTAATTTTCAGAAGAGAAACAGAAATTTTTTTTCTTAAATATGTATTTTAACTAAAGGATTCATTGAACGGCATTCTTAAGTTTTATTTTTAAAGATGATTTTTTTGAAATTTCTTTTGTAGTTATTTGAACATTTTTTTAAATATGTTTAAAGCAATTGCTGCCCAATCTTGTGCTTGCCGATCATTTTGTATGCACTTGCCAGCTTGATTAGGTACTATGAACAAAAAATATTTTAAAAATAACCATTCATTTACATTTCTTAATTATTAAAATATGATAAGCATTTACAAAAGATATCTTGCAAGTTATTATAAAATAATTGAGGGCAAATTCATTCTTATGCATTCATCATGTATGCAATTTAGAACTCAAAGTAATGTCAAAGTTTAAAAGAATTATCAGTGATTTAATGTAAAAACGTTACTTAGAAGCCAAATTGCTGACATATCGGAGATAGAAAATTTGGGGAAAATTACAACTCTTACGTGAATTGCTCCAGTATAAAAAATTAAATGATTGTTTCATCTTAGCTTCTCTCCTTTTAAGTAAATACTCACTAAAACATAGATTATTCATCAAAAGTCTTGCATTATGAGCATGTAATGACTAGCTGTAAAAATCATTAATTATATCTGCATCAGACCACTTCAAAGCAGACTAAATTGCTGACTGATGCTAACGAACATGGAATCTTATTGCTTCATTCCGATGTTAGATGGCTCAGCAGGAGAAAAGTACTTCAATAATTTGTAGAACTTTTTTCGCCAATAAAGCAGTTTTTGAAATCTGTAAACGAAAGTTACAAAGAATTGGATGATAATAATTGGTTATCTGATTTGTATTTTCTCATGGACATCACAGCTAAACTGAATGAAGATCTCAAGGGAAAAGGAAAAAGAAACTTTTTCCATTCACTGGCACTCTAACTGCTTTTCAGATAAAGTTAAATTTGTGGATAAATCTGATTAAAGAAAAATATTTCACCCATTTCTCAAAATTTATCTACCCATATTAATAACCACAAGGTAATTGAAATAGAAAAATGCTTGGAAAATCTAAATGCACTAAAAATAACTTTGAACTCTACTTCTCTGATTTCCATAAAGTTCAACCAATATTATTATTCATCTCAAACCAATTTGTTGAACTTTAATATTAAGATTGGAAATATGTTTAGTAAAAATGTTAATGTTTTGGAAATGGAATTTTAAGATATTCAATCAGATTTGCAACTAAAAGCAAGGTTTCCACTTTGGGATTTTTGAACTCTTGTTGATTAGATTGAAAATATCCCCTTATGAAAGAGACTTTTCTGAGACTGTTTTTCTGCTTAGGAAGACTCCAAATAACAGAATATTGTGTAATATATATAATAGAATACATATATATTTAAAAAATAATAAATATATATCTATATAAAAATAGTAAATACGTCTACCTACCTTTGTGAAAGTGGATTTTCGAACATGAAGCATTAAAGATAAAATATAGATTGAAAATTACAAATAAGCAGTTGAATGACTGTAGGAATTTGTCTTTAACAACATGTGTACCAGATCAATAAACTGGCTTAAGACAAGCAATGCCTGAATTCACATTAATTATCAGATATTTGTTTTACATTAAATATGACTTTTTTAATGTATACTTAATAATGAGGCATATCACAGTTTAACTGTAAAATTCTGTTTACTTTCCCATTATTTATCAGGTACCATTGAATGATTATAAGATTTTAGTAACTTGATTTTTAAAATTGGTTTTATGTTAAGTAATTAAAAAGAATAAAATTACTATTTCAATTATGTATTTATATTGAAATTTGTGATAAAAATGTTTTCAAATTCAAAGCAGACAATGTTTTAAAAAGGAAATTCTCTTTATATATTTCTTTCAAAATTTTATAAAATAAAAATATATGCTAATTTATTGCTAATATATATGCTATTTATAAATATATTTATATGCTAATTTATTTTAAATGAAAAAATATTCATTTTTAATATAAAAAAAATTAAATCTAATTTTTTTACGATTTAAATGTATAAAAATTCTCAAATGTTTATACATGCACTAAAAGAAAATTAAATGAAAAAGAGCACCATCTATTGGTGACTAAAAAGTATCTTCTATATGACTCGCTTTTAATTTTTGAGTTTAAAATGTGCCCGTGATAAGCCATTGGTTGGACACCACTGGTTTAAAGTGTAACCCATTAAAAATGTTTGATTATTTAACCTGAAAGTATATGTCACAATGCTATGATTGTATATTGATGATT
Source organism: Latrodectus hesperus (assembly GCA_037975125.1). Classification (NCBI taxonomy): domain Eukaryota; kingdom Metazoa; phylum Arthropoda; class Arachnida; order Araneae; family Theridiidae; genus Latrodectus; species Latrodectus hesperus. The sequence continues at coordinate 65,966,023 of CM075862.1, forward strand.
ATTAATGAATTAAATTTTAAAAAATGGAATTTACACTGTTGGTACAACAGAAGAAGGGATTTATAATAAAGTTTTAATACAGGAAAAAACTTGCTTAAAGTATATTAATTTTATTTCTGAAATTTATTCATTCAGAATTGTTGACTTTTCAAGTTTAGGGTACTTTTTGGTTTTTATCCTGATTATATTGATTTGCAACAACTTTGTTTTTTCCTGTGAAAAGATTTTTTTCTTGTTTAAAGCTGACTCAATGGATTTTTGTTTTAGTTGAGTACTGCACATTTCTCTATACATTTTTTGAAATTAAATAAATGTTTTAAATTGAAATATAAATTTATTTATTAAATTATGCATATTTCAATTTTAACATTCGACAAAAATTTTAATGGAAATTTTTAGATTTTGTTTCTTATGTGCATTCACTTTAGACTTAAATAATTAAGTTATTTGCTAATATCTAATTTATCTGATTTAGTTATGAACAACATATGAATTTCTTTAAATATTTTTTAACTGTAATTTTTTAAAATTAAATTTTAAATGTAACTTAGTATAAATTTTAAATCCATTAATTTGCTTAATGTTAACTTTTAAGATTGACACATAAGATATTAAATTTTGTAAAATGTAAAAGTAAGGTGGTTCATATTTAAATTTTGAATAAAATATATTTAATTGTAATAAAATATTTATGTACAATTTGTGGTTTCATCTGTATTAAAGTTGATTATTTTAATTTTAAAATTTTGTAAATTCATTTTTGTCCTGTTTAAAAGTCTAATTTTTTTTTCTGTTCCAAATTTTCTTCAATGATTGGGAACACTATGTATCGTAAATGAATTTAAGTACAAATTTATTACTAAATAAAAAACAGATTATAATTTATATATCAGATTGAATTAATGCAAAAAATGCTTGATTCATGCTTAGTTCTTAAACACTTATATTTCTTTTATTTAAAATTTGTAATTTAAATTGGATATTTTTTATATAATAAAAAAAATTTAAATATGACTTTCCTATTTTGTGCCAAAATATATTTATGAAAGTTATCCAAAATAGATTTACCATGACAAATCAACTGGAGAACCTGTATGCTTAGAAATTGAAAACAATGTTTCTGTGGGTTCTGGTGCAGTTATTCATAGGTTAAAATGTTTATGTGGCACAACTTTGAAATGGGAAATTGCTCTCAATAGTAAAGGAACAGCAGTAGCTGGTAGTAAGTAAGTATAGAATTTGTTTTATTCTATGAAACAATGCTTGGTAATGATTAATCTTTTTTTTAAAGGCATTTTTTAATTTAGATGTGATATTAGATTCTCATATCTTGAATATTAAGGATATCAAAAACTCATTTCACTATTTATATTTTAAATATTAGTATAAAAAAAGTTTAAGAGAGTTCAAAATGAACTTTTTTATAACAATTGTTGATTAAAAATGTTGTTGCATTAATATAATTTTTTTATAAATTGCATCCATAATATCCCAAGTGTGTAAATCAATCATTGAACTGTCTCTTTGTTTTACTGTTAGTGGATAAAATGATGAGAATGAAATAATGTAAACTGTTTTTTTTTTCAGTATCATTATTTTAAATTCAAGTATCTGATTACATATTAAGTGTTTGTTGTTATGTTTAATTGTAGAAGTAATTTAAAATTGTAATTGTTTCTTAGTGAAATATTAATAGAAATAATATTTTAACATAGGAATAATACTATGTACCTCATTCTATGTGCAAATAATCAGAAATAGAAATACGAATTCATACGTTTGGTTAAATAATTTTTTTAACAGACCCTTAATTAATAGGATTTTTTGTGCCATTTTGTAATAAAATTTATGTAATTAATAATTGTTTAAATGTTTTCTATTCTGTAACAATGCCTTAGGATATTTGTATGGATTGCAAAACTGTATATATATATATATATATGCATATATATATATACATACATATATATATATACATATATATACATATACACACATAATATAAATTGAAATATTTATATATTCTGTAAATAACAATGTACACTGAAAATTTACATTGAGAAATATTATATGAAATGTCAAATAATTATTTCTTCGGATTTTTTTAATTCTTTATTATTTTAGAAACTGATTTTTACCTTTTGCATTCATCTATGCATAATAATTGTGTACTATATGTCTAAAATTTAATAATTTTATTTGCTTTATAGATTACTTAGTTGTGTTGTTTGTGAAGACAAAACATTATCTATATTTTCACATAATGGTCGACGTTTGTATCCTCCAATTGTTTTAACCTCTTTAGTTACAAGGCTATCTTGTAGTGATCAGTATGTTATGATTATTACATCCAAAGGATACGTATCAGTATGGTGAGCAAATTATACTTTGAATATTTCATTATTAAGTACTCAAAATTTTTCTGTTATTACTAGATGTAATTATTTAATTAGTGCCTCAGGTTAATTTTTAATTTATTTAGTTAATTCTCTTAGTTATTGTAAGTAGTATTTTTTTGACATCTACATTTCTACTTTTTTAATGAGTAATTTTTTGATAATTAATTTTATTAATGATAAAACTTATGCATAATAAATGTATTTTAATTAAAAACTATATAATTTTTTAGATATAAATGTAAAAGAATATTTGACAATTACTACCCAACATATATCTAAATCTTGTGAAAAATGTCAAAAAATGTTTTAGTTTTGGCTTATTAGATATTTTGAATTCAATGGATATTTATTTGCAATTAACTAATTTTATGCAATTATCTAGGTTACCTGATATAATTTTAACATTCAATATAGAATTTAATAATAGAATTACCTTTCAGGGACTGCTTAAAATTAAGTTGTTTAGTACAAAATGAATCTTTGTTTCCCATAATGCAAGGTAAATATATTCTATTATTTTTTTGTTAAATATGATTTTTGTATGTTCAAGTGTTAATGAATGTATGTTTTCCAGAAGACACAACTGGCGACCTCTCTGTTAGAGGCACAGGTCTTACTGACGCTGGCGTTCCAATGGTTAGTTTATCTAATGGGAAATCGTATATATTTAGTGCTGATATGAAATCTTGGTAAGATTTTTAATGACATTTATATAATTTTCTATAATAATGAATATATTAAAGTAATTCTAGTGATTATTTTAAGCCCGTAAGATATAATTAGTGCTAAATTATATTGTACTTTTATTCTAAATTATTTATTTTATTAAAAAAGAATTCATTAGAACTTTGTTTACCCATTAAAATACCGATACAATTCTTGGCATTTATATTTTAATATCAAAACATTTATTGTAACAAGGAAGCATTAATGAATGTGTTTATCAGTTAGTGTAGTGTTTGAAGCAATTCTGAATTATTTCATAGTTCAGATTTTATGGCTAAACTTTTTTTAATTGTTAACTGAGTTTTTATTGAAAAGAAACTTGTATGTAATTAGATTTTTTATACCTATCTTGAAGAAGTTAATCTATTTTCAGTCGTGTCTTTATAAATGACATAAATCATCTGCCATGAGTGGTTTATTCCTTCATTTATGTTTTATTATAAGTATTTTTTAGCTTAACTGAAAGCCTTTCTTTGCTATAGATTGTATAATGAGTAATCTTTCAATCAAAATTGAAAGAATGTAGATAGCAAAGTAATTAACAAATGTAAATTACAAATCCATTATTTTTAACAGTGATTATTTTAAGTAATCATTAATAATAAGTAATGTAATTGTATTAAGATATCTCAGCCAAATGAGATGCTCTTGCCTTCGGTTCAAGAGTTCATGGGTTCGAATATCACTTTGGGCATGGATGTTTGTAATGTTTCGGAATCCACTTTAAACCGTAGGTCCCGATCTAATTAGCCCTCATATGCAAAAATGACCGTTGAGCGACAAACAAACCAAACCTCAGCCGAATGAGATGAGGATTGAAAGATCTTAAATATCAACTTTCTATGCATGTAAAAAAAGGGAAATGTATTAATTGGTTATACAAAAAGAGATATGATTTTAAATTCAATATGCAATTAGTGGTCTTATATTTTTATAATAATCATAGTAATTTAATCTGATTTATTATAAAACATAGGAAAATTAACCAAGCTTCTTTATGAAATAAAACTGAATAAAATTCTATTATTTTTTTTCCGAATGTTACTTTGTGGTTTCTTGTATAGATGTTTCAAGTTTTTGACACAAAAATTACTTTTCCTTTTTTAATTGATGTGCAAATAGTCATTTTTGTAAAATTTTATCATTTCTTCCAAGTTAATTATTTTAATTTTTTCAAATTTATTATATGTGCAAAATTTAACTGTTAAGACATTTGGGATTAAGATAGTAATTTAATAAATGTGTTAATATTTGAGAGAAATGTATATTTAATTCTATATAAGATAGTTTCTTTATTTGTTTGATTCTATATAAGATAGTTTCTTTATTTGTTTGATTCCATATAAGATAGTTGTTTTTTATTTGTTTGATTCCATATAAGATAGTATTTTTATTTGTTTGATTCCATATAAGATAGTATTTTTATTTGTGTGATTCTATGTATGAAAATGTAATGTTCTAATGCTGTATTACAATGGTTTCATTTTAGGTTGTTAGTGAGCAGCTCAAACAATGTTATACAACTGTGTTCTGAGCATCAACTGAGGTTTGCTCCGCAAGAATTATCTAATGGTAGGATATTACCATTAGCAGCTTTACAGAGTCAAAATCAGAGGTAAATTTTTAGTTCAAAATTTTTATTTGCATTAATCATATTCATATTTGCATGGAAGAAAAACTATTTCGTAAATAAGCTTTGGAAGTTAATTGTGTAATGACACGAGAGAATGATTTCACTTGTGATTAAGAATTGACTTTTTTTGATGTCAAATGAAGAGCTAGCCCAATTTACATGTTTCCAGTTATTTGCAGGTCACCATGTTTTTCTCTGTTCAGAATGAAAAGGTTGTTAAATTTTCAAAAATCTGTTTCAGAATGTAAAGAAACTTTTCAAATAAAATATGAATTTTATTTGCAAGCAAATCTTAAACGATTTGGAAATATATATGATTAAAGTGAAACATGTCTTAAAATATGAAGTTTTAAATGTTTCTCTTTAAATATCATAAGGTCAAAAATACCAATTTAAGTTAAGAGTAGTATGTGCAAATGAAAGCCAATCTATCCTGTGTGTGTTGCATATAATTTTTTGTATTGAATATATACATGTAATGTTTAATTAATTCACTGAAACATTAAAAAAATAATAAATAAAAATAGAATAAATAAATAAAATAAAAAATGGACAGTTTTTGTTTCCAACATGAAATTAAAAGCAAGGTTAACACAAAATCTTTGGTTTAATCCTTCTATAAATAAAAGGTAGACTTAAAAACATTGGATTTTATTCCATTAGTTTTACTATAGAGAAAATGCATCTGATCTCCACAGATGAACCAAAAGTACATTTATGATTTCATGTAAGTTAAATGCTCTCCAGAATCATTTAAGCTTTTGAATATGACTGATAGTAGTGCATGTATCTTATTAATCACAAATAATGCTGCAAAAAAGTAATTCCAATTTCAATTATGATTTAAATATTTTTATTTTTTGTGTTGATGGATGGTTTGTCTGAAGCTAGGAAATAATGGGAATGAATTTAAAATTATCCTTATGTTTAGATTTTTCAATATTGATGCATTTTGTAGCTCATCAGCCAAGCTGACAAGTAAACAGTTTGTATTCTAGTTTTCAGTTAAAAAAATTAGTAGGTTTGATCTCAATTTCTGGCTTGGGTATTTATTGGGGTTCAGAATTCACTGTAAATCATTAGTCTCAGCCTTTGTGTGCAAAAAATGACTTAAGTGATCAATAACCAATCTGCTAAAGTCATATCAATTTGAGGACAGATTTGTGAATGAATATCTGAAAAATGTCTTAATCCAAAACAATACTTTTTAACTACTGTCCAAGGAATATTAAAGATATGAAATTGTTATAAATTTTTTGAAAAAATACTAAATTGTGATGTATTATGTTTTGATGTACTTAAATCAATTCTTCTGTGAAATATAAATTGCATTAGTTACTCAGAAAATTGAGATATTTTAGTGACTTGGGGACAAATAAGTTGTTTAAACATTTTCTCTACCTAATATTATTTGATAATTTGGTGTTATTTGCAGTAAAAATTTATCACTGTATTGCTTTTTTATTATAAGATATATTACATTCATCCATTAAAAGGAAAAGATATTCATTTTAAAGAAATTTTCATTTAACTTGATAATCATATATAAAGCGACAAAAATATTATCTGATGAAATAAGCAAGGAAACTTAACTGTTTATGAAGACTTTGAGTTAACAATTGCAAAATTTCTGAAGAATAATACCTACAATTTCTGAAATGCGATTTCCAAATAAAAGATTTTTCTTGAACTCTTTGATGTTTTTTTTCTTGCAAAATCTGTTAAATCATTCTAATTTTGTTAGTTTGAAATACCAGCCCTAAGTATATATTTACTGTCAATAACATTGTAATGACTCAGGGAATGTGTCACTTATCACATACTTGTGTTTATTATCTGATTTTGTTTGTAGAGTATTGAAAAAGGAGAAAAAAGAAATGTTTAATAAAACAAGAACTAAGCAAATCAAGAAAATTTTTGACATCCCCATTGCTTAAGAAAATAATTATTTCAAGGAAACAGCATTCTGTGTAGTTAACTCAGAATGTTGCTATCAGAAAAATCAAGAATTGCTGTTAAATAACAGCTCCAGAAGTGAAGGTTGCTTAAATAATTTTTGGATCCATTCAATGAAAACATTTAAGACATAGGATAACTAACCTTCATTCAATAAAAAATAGCACTAATTAAGGAGAGATTAAATTTTAACTATCTTATTTATAGAATTTTAACATATCTTCTGTGTACAGTTGATGCTTATGCATACAGAAATGTTTTTATTTAAATAGTTTATGCTGAGATGGCTGAGCTGGCTGGTTTTTATTTAAATAGTTTATGCTGAGCTGGCAACAGAATTGTTACTTTTCTGGCTTTCATTTCAACAGTTTGTGAGTTTGAATCTCACCTTGGGCATGGATTTTTTTTATAGTGATTCAGAATCCACTTTAAACTGGTTCAAGTCTAATTAACCTTTATGTGCAAAAAGTAACTGTTGAGCTACAAACAAAATTAATAAAATAGTTTTCTGCAACTAAAAATAGTTTTTAAAATCAAAAGTTTGTAAAATAGAAAAAATAAATGTCAGGTTTTAAAATTAATTTTATTTACTAAAATTCTTTATTTTAATAAGTTTTAAAAAATATTTAATACACTAATGAGAAACATACAAAATAAAATGCATATTTAAAAACATTTCCACTTTAATTTTATTAATTTATAATCAAAGTGATCACTTACTTTTAACTGTTACAAAATTGAATTTTGAAAAACATTTTTCTATTTTTTTCAATGTAAGAAACCATTTCACTTATTTTTCGTAAAGAAACATGTCTCAATTGTGTTAGTCTTACATCTACTTGCTTAATAGGCTATTGCAATTATTTATTTTCTTTTGATATCGGTATCTTCTATTTCTTATGATATCGGTATATATATTTTCTTCTGATTTCTGATATCAAGAAGTTCTTTTCCATTTTTTTATGTTGTCAATCCACTTAATCATCTGATATTTTTTTATGTACATATTACATCTGAATCCTTAATCGAAAAGTCATGACATAAAATTTTGGGCAGCAGTGAGTTATTATGTGTTGAAGTTCATGTAAGTTAATGAATTACTCATTTTTGCACAAGTTGTCAGGTGAATGGTTCTCTTCAGTAATTTTATTAGTTAAAAATGTTTCCTGAATAAAGCTCATAAATTAAAATAATCTGGATGTTATTTTTTACCAAAATCACTTTAAGTGTGGATTGACAAGTATTTAAATAATAATTAATATATATACTGTTTTATCTAGGAAATGAATTTTAGAAAATTAAAATACAACTTATTTATGTATTTTATTTTAACCAAATATTATACCTGTTATAAAAAATTGATTTTTGAATTTAATTTATAATGCACATACTCAGAAATAAAATTAAGTTTATGAAGAATTAAGTTCTTTAATTTTTAAAATAAATGATTTGCCAATAAGGAATTCATATAGTTCTAAATTTTTAAGATCAAATTAACTTTTGAATTGTAAGAGTACACTGTTGTAATTTACTATAAATTGCTGGATTTTTGCAAATTGTTTTGATTTGCATGGTTTTAATTTTTATTAATAAATATTAGACAAATGTTATAATAGTTTTATTATAGTTAGATGTCATGTAAGACTCAAAAAAGTTTATTCTTTGGAAATTTAAAGTGGTTTTTTTCGCCACAGCTTTAATGAAATTTTTGTTCTCTGATATACTTGTCTAACTGTTTTGTGCACCATCAGAACTTTATATCATAATCAATAACTTTTTGTCTAACACAAGTCAAATTAAAATCAAATATGAAATTGATGTAGTGCCGATTTTATAGAAGCAAATAACAAAAATTAAATGAGATTTAATTTTTTTCTAACTATATTTTTATATGTATTTGATAAGTGCTCTCAATTTTTATTTGGTAAAAATAAGTTACGTCAAATTTACTAAAAATTAATGTGGTTAAATTTTATCAAATTTATAATTACTGCTCCTAGACTTAATATGCAAATATTCTGTTTGATTTTTTGAAGTTTACTGTCAAATTTTGGTACAAAATATTAATTTAAAGAGGAGTGATGTAAAGATAATTATTAACTTAAATTTACTGAGCCATAAGAATAGTGTTATATATATATGTATGTTTTTGATAGTCTTTTACTAAATCTTAATTTATAGCAATAGTGATTAAAATAAATGCATATATATTAAAGGTTAGAGAAATTTAATTTTAAAAGTTAATATCCCATATTTTAGTTAATAAATGTTATTTCTTTAGTATATAGTAAAGAGCATTTTGTTTTCTGATCTAATAAGTTTAATTTAAAATCTTGTAGAAAGTCTTTGATTTAAATATATTTTGATTAAAATTGGTTAAATTATTCATCAATGCTAATTTTGGAAACTGAAAGGTAACTGATGACAAACAAAATGATAGTATTATCAAATTTGAATGTATTCACTCTTTAAAAACTGTAAATAAAATTTTTGCTTTAATTAATTTCAAGTTTAAATAATTTTTAATTAGATGAAATGATTCTAATTAGAAGAAATATTTATGGATGATTTTAACTTTAATATTTCCTAATTTTATTTTATTCAAAACATGTTGCATTTTTTCTTTAAATTTTTATGCAAAAATGATAGTATTTTATTTCATGGCTGAAAAGTAATTTATATTCATTAATATGTTTCAAAAGAATAGTGTTTCAGGTTGAAATAAAGCTAACATGCAATATTTATGAAATACAATGTAGTTATCTTCTAATGTAGATGTTATATCCTACTCTGATTTTTATATTCATTATTAAATTAATGTATTTTATATAATTTTGTGTGTGTGAGTGTTTGTTTTTATTATTTCAGCAAAGCTATGCAGATTGCTCGCGGTATTCTTAGTAGTGATCCAAATATGAGGCAGATTGGAACTCTGAGTCACTTAGATTGTCAATTAGCAGCTGCTCTGAGTTTAAAATCTAGTAAAGAATACAAATTTTGGTTATTATCTCTAGTCAGATATTTAGTTCAAGAAGGTGAATTTTTTAAAATTTTAATTCTGTTGCAAATTACTTAATAAATTTTTTTGATTAAATACATTTTTTTCTTTCTGTATTTGATTGTAGGCTTAGAAACAAGGCTACGTGATGTCTGTGATGGTCTACTTGGCCCTGTTGTGAAAACTGCCAAAAAATCTGATTGGGTGCCTAATATTTTGGTGAGAAATGTAATATTTTCACATATGTTATTAAATTTTATACATTTTCATAAAAAAGGTCAGAAGATTTTCATGGCAGCTCTTATCTATTTATTGATGAATATCTAACATAAAACAACTTGGAAGATACACAGCTTAAAACACGTCTTTTTTATTGTTTATTTTTAAGCATATGATTATAAAGTCCTGGTGGATAATCATCCAAAAGTAAAGATTGTGAAATAGAATTTTCAACTCATTTCCTCTGAATATTTATTGCCTTTATACTAAAATTTCGTTTTTTATACTAAACAAATAACATTTTTGTGTTGTTTAAAAACAGATTATTTTTATTGTGATTACTTCTGAAACAAGATAATCACAATTGATTTGTTGTGATTGTTTCTCTTATATTAGTAGTTAAAATTGTCTTCATGTATCATTTTACAAAATTAATTTGGAGAACTTTGTGTCTGATTATTAAGTTCTCTTTTTTCCTTTTACACCTCCCTAGTAGATAAATCAAGGTTTGAGTTACAACAATTATCTTCTATTATACAGTTATCATTTTACATTTAATACTGGATTGTGGTGGATTAGCTGATTGTTGAAATCAGTTATAAAGCTTTTTGACACCCTTCATGTTGTAATATTTTCAACCCTATCATTTGTAATAATTTTGGGTGTATACATAAGGACATATTTTACTAAATATAAAATTTTATTTACTAAAATTGCAATTTTTTCTGTATTTTTATAACATTACATGTGTAAATTAAATTTTTTGTCAAAAAATAGTGAATTTTTATTTTTTTATAATTTTTGAATAATTTATACAAATTATATATTGGTTTTTGTATTTTCTATAATTGCATTGGGACTAACATTTGTAGTTAAAGATATGATTTGTGTTTTTTTTAAAGTAATCATATATTGCTATTTTTTGCAATACTACAAACATTTTATTTCATTTTCTCTATTCTATTGTGAAAATTAATAAATAATCTAAACTTTTTCAGTTCTGTTTATTGTTGTTGCATCAATGCCCTATTTAATGCCATTTGTAAAAAAAAAAAAAAAGATTATATATATATATATATATATATATATATATACTTTCATGGAATTTTGTTCATATAGATTTATATACTTGAAATATTTTAGCAAAGAAAATTATTGATTATAGAATTAAGGTATTAATATTTAATTTTTCATTAAATTTTAAAGGAATTTAGTGTAAAAATTATTCAATTGATTTGAGTTTTAAAAATTTAATTGAAAACAACTTATACCAAACATTACAAAAATATAAAAACAGAATATTTAACATTTAACAGAATATAAATTGCATGATACTAATTATGTGCTTAAACTAAATTTTGAGACTTTCTGTGTTTGAGATGGTCTAAGTGGGATTTTTAAATCTTTGACATATTGATCAATAGTGTGCTGTAACCATAAATTTAGCTATGTCCAGAATTCATGCTTCCACCAGATTGAGTTGTATTTCTTCGCTTTGGCCACTATACAAGAGAGATATCCTAGTCTAGAATGGTTACAAGTTTTTACTGATGCATCAGCCTCTTCTTCAGTTAGTAGAGCTGGAGCCTGTGCTTACTCCAAATGTTTCAGTCTTTGTGAGCCTCTCAACACTGGGGCAGATAATTTTCATGGAGAAATGTTTGCAATATTTATGGCTATCAGAGCTATTGGTGAACCAGCTGAACAAAACTTTGTTTTATTCGTTGATTTTCAGGCTGTGGTCCGGACCATATCTAATTATAATTTATACCCCCTGAACTTGAATTTGAGTGTAAGCAGTATACTATTTTTGTTCTGGAAGGGGACCTCCAGTGGATCCCTGGCCATTGAGCCATTTACAAGCTGACCTTTTGGCAGGGAAGCTTCAGGTTTACATCCAACTTCCTATCCAGTTCCTCTTCAAAATGTTAAAACTTCTCATGAGCAAAATCAGACAAGGGACAATTTCTGCTCTTAGGAACTTGGCTGATGGGAAATCCTGGGCTTGCTTTCTAGATGGCCTGCAGAACTTTTGTTTTTGCCTCCTTCTTAGGAAGAAGGGAAAGACGAGAGCTTAGGGCAGAGGATGTTGCTAGTTTTAGAATTATTACTGAACATAATTATTTGCAGGCCCATTTATATAAAATTAATCTGGCCAATTAACCTCTTTGTGTGCTCAGTGACACCTCATCTATGAGGGCAGTATCTCTTTAGTTGCTCCACTCTTTTTAATGTTCATTCCAGTGATTTCTTTTGAGCCCTCTCGCCATCTAGAGTTTCAATATTGTACTTAACTGCAAGATTCCTCATATCTGAAAAGAAAATGGCAGGCGTAGTTTAAAAAAATTACTCCATTTTATTTTACATATATTAAAAAGAAAAAAGATTTTAGGTCATTTAATGACTTTTGGTGGGAAAGGAAAACATTTTGAAACTAACATAAAACAATTTTAAATGTTATGCAGTTTATTTTTAATCTTATTTTGTTTAGTTATTATCAAAAATACTTTTCCCAAAGATTTTCTTAATTTGGAAGGAAAAACATCTTAGGTGATATTACTGCTTTTCTTTTTTTGTCCTTTTTGTCTTGACTAATTTAACACATTTTTCTGTTTACTAATTTATTTATGCTGTAATATGTAAATATTGTAAATAAACATTTGTATCACTTTGATTTTTAATAATTGAATAATATTCTTACATTTCTAAAAATTTTATTTTAGGAGCTACAAAAGAGAGACCTTTTAAAAGAAGCTTTAGTGATTATTGGTTCTAATTTAAGATTTCAAAGGTTGTTTATTGAATATAGGGACCAGTTAGAAGCAGTAAAAACATGAAAACTGCATGCATTGAAAATGTGGAACCTTAGTTTAACATTCCTTCTACAAAATGAAATGTTCCTGTGGCCCTTCTTTGTACTGCCATCTTTATACTGACCACAGTGAAGTGCTCAAATATATACTTCTACTTGTAGAGTACAATAAATTAGTGTGATGTTTTTATGCAATTGTGAACCAAAAATCAATTGGAATGAAAGATGTCCATGAATTTATGACGATATATTTATTGTTTTTACATCTAAATAATTTTCTCTTTTTAAGAAATCGAAAATTCATTAAGAGTTTATGTAAACTTTTATTGATACTAGCAGTGCATGTCTTCATAAAAATGCATCTCTTACTTATAAGAGAATAACTATTATAAAAATGAACTCTTTTAAATACAGTAATGTGAATTGTGCCATATGCTTAATTTAATTTTCTGTCTGTTGTAATAGCTCTTGCATTAAGTTACATGAATCAGTGAGAATTTTGTATGCCAGCTTTTATTTGTAAAAAATGTGTATGTTCCAGTGTATATAAATCCATTTAATTTTTACTTATATTTTATCATGTGTTTTAGTCCTCTAAATTGGCAGTTCATTTTTTCTATTTCACAATTACATATTTTATGTTTCTAAAAAAAGTGATAATTTGTACATAATCATAATTTGTACAAAAGTGCTTTTTCACTGCATATCTCATTTAAAGTTTGAAAAGTTCATATGATAATAGTATATGTACAAATTACTGCTGCATTCAGATTCATAGTTTTTGAGCTTAATTATGTTAGTCATAGATGTTATTTATTTGTTTTAAAATATGTAATGAAATATTTATATTTGTGATTGTTTGAATTTAGGAATATTTTTTTTTGTTATCACATGAAATGAGTAAAGGATAAGTAAAATTTTTTACTCTACTGCACTTGTTCATAAAATAATTGCATGTAGGAAGGAAAATTACTATTAAAAAATTAAAGATATTCACGACAATCGAAAATCTTTTTATTTACATTTGTTGAACAGTGATATCCATTTTGTTTGATTATTTTCAAACGAAATTTGCTATCTCTTAATTGCATGGGAAGAATCATGTAGTTTTATCTAAATTTAGTCTAGATTTGTAAATTTATGTGTAATATACATTTATCTTATACATATATCTCTTATATATGTATATTAATCAATAGATTGAATAGTTAGACTGAAATAATTTTAGTTATTTTTGTCTAACTTATTGAAAATAGGTTTTAACATAATGGTAGCTAAGCTTTTAAAACAGAATATCTCGTGTCAGTTGTTTGATTTCAACATTAGATGACTTAAACTTTTCATATTCATTGAATACTAGTGAAGTCTGACTTTTTTATTTTGGTTTAATTTTTTGATGATAAGTTCTGCTCTTGTACAATCAAGTGTACTATAATTATTCAGTTTTGTTTATGGTAGCTTATTGACCATATTTGCATGCCTTAAAATGTGCATTTTAATGTTTATAAATTTTTTAACTTTTTTATTGTAATGTATTATATATTATATCTAGTCCATATTCCCAGTTAACAAATTTATAATTTCTGTAAAATTATGTCAAATGATTCTTGATATAAAGTTTTCCGATTAATAATATTACTTCTATAAGTATTTTAAAACATTTAATAAAAATATTAAATAATTATCAAATTAATTAAAATTTGCTTTTACTATGGTATACTAACTGAAATAGTATATGGTATAATCTTATTCTTTTAATTTCGCCATGAATTCCTGTTCTTTTATTTGAGCAGAAATATATTGATTTCATTAATTATTTCTAATGTTAAAAATTATTATTTTTTGTTTAGAATTGCTGTATATTTGTAAAATTTTCATTCATTAAAATCTAAATTTTTATGGTTTTAATTTTTTTTACTGTTTTAAAAGCACTATAGTAATTAGGTTCTGCTCTTTTCCAGTTTCTTCAAATCAATGTGTTATAAAATGAAAGTTAAATTTATTGATGTAAAGTATAAAATTTTCAAGTGCTTTTGACTTTTTTGGTGATTGTTGTATGTGATATTCACTTCTTATTCCATTTCCTAATCTTTTTAAAATTTAATGAAATTACTAAGCTATCTGTATGTTATTTTTGGAATATAAGGAGTAGTTAGTTATTTTATTCATTTTTTATAATAATTCTATACATTTATTATAATTTTGAAATAAAGTATGAAATATTCTTCCATTTATTTTAATGGTACGTTTTCATTTTGAAATTATTTTTAAATATTCTTTTTTATTTTTAAGTTTTGAAAATAAAATTGTGTATAAAATACCAATTTACTTTTTCAAAGTAATTTTATTCAAACTATTAGTTAACAAAAATCTTCCCATAAAACACAATGAATTCCAAAGAAATACATTTTACTTACAAAATACTCTTATTACTATTATTTCAATGGTTTAGTTTTTGCTAATATTCTCAATTGTCACATTAAATTACTACCAAACATTTGATTAAGGAATTTTGCTTCATAGGGGGTTAATTTGAAGTAAAATATGATTGCTTTTATTATTACATTGTTATCAGGATAAATCTCATTGTACTCAAAAGTTTTTCATTTTTGATAATTTTACTCTCTCAAAGAGGGAATTTTGGCAGTGTTTTGTATACATCAGCACTAAAACATAAAATTTGGCATTTCTATGATGCATGAAGTTTCTTATTTAAGTTCCTTTGGAAAGAAAAAAAGGAGAAAAAGAAAATCAGAAAAAAAAGAAAATTTAAATCAACTTTATTTCTTGATGCTTGTTAAATTTTTTTAAAATTTCCATGATGATTTGTTGACCATTTGTCATGCAATGATACATATGCTGAATATGTTTTTGTTTCTTCAATGTGCAGTAATTTTTCTGTTTATGATGTAATACAATCATTCAAATAAGTAATTTTCTCTTATTTAGTAAATTAATACCATAGGTCACAGAAATTATTTGCATCATTCACAAAATTTATATTCAGCACAGAAACTGCCTTTGTCTCTTTGTGTAATAATATATATATAATAATAATAATAATAATAATAATATATATATATATATATATATATATATATATATATATATATATATATATATATATATATATATATATACAATGAAATAATTATTTACCATTTATAAACTGGAAAATGCGAAAGTGTTTTTTTCTTAAAAACCTATTTCTAGAAAATGGAGTTTTAATATTATCCAAAATATAAATAAATTTTACATATTTGAAATAAAATGAGTGTAAAGAGTATGTGCTGTATATGTAATATGTATATTTAATCTGAATGCAGCAATGAACATTATACCATAAACTATACTTTTGAAGTGAACAAAATGTGAATAATGTTCCTATATCAATCTATGCACGGTTACTTCCTGAGAGAGAAATATAATGAATGTACTTTTTAAATACAGAAATTATAGTTGTTAAAGGTACCAGTATATATGATGTATTTTTTAGAGAATGTGTTCTATCATCTAATACTATGTTTTGAAAAAATTGCCTCCCTTTTAAAATTCCTTTTTTAAATATGAAGAATATGTGGGAATATTTAAAAACAAAGTAATATTAGTGAAAATTTAAAGAAAACTTTAATTTATGTTTTTCAATTTAAAAAAGATTTGTCATTTTGCCGTCTTATCACAAAGTTTTTTTATTCCATAAGTTTTTGATATCTTGTATTCAAAACTGAAGTGTATTTGTAAATTCCTACATTTCTAAAATCAATTAAGATGATACTATTTTTGAAAACTGCAAATACATATTGTAAAGATATAAATTCCATTTTTTAAATAATTTAATAACAATGATTTTAGTTTTAATCATGTTTTTGTTGACATTTATAAAGTTTGAACAGGGCTAATCTCTCTCTCTGTGGATATCTGTTGTAATCTAATTTTTGTCAAATCTATTACAGCCTATTGTATCATCAATGTTCTTCATATTATTTCTCAGTTTGATGTATTAAATGGAAATTTCTTTCAATATGGTTTAAAAAATTTTGCCATTTTTTAAAAATTTTATTAGATTAGATTGTTAGAATTCTTAATTTCTTTTTAAGATGATGACAGTAAAACGAATAAACAAGGGGTGTTCAAAGGAAAAGGTACAAAACGACAGTGTGGCTATAAATGAAGACTACTTTCAAAGTAGGCACCATTGACCTGAGCACAACAATCCCATTGATTAACGCTAAGCTGGCAGCCGAATGGTTAGCGTTCTTGCCTTCGGTTCAACAGTTTGTGGGTTCAAATCCCACCTTGGGCATGGATGTTGGTAGTGGTTCGGATTCCACTTTAAACCGTAAGTCCCGGTCTAATTAGCCCTCGTGTGCAAAAAATGACCATTGAGCGACAAACAAACCAAACCAAACCAATGCTAACGTCCACCTTCACCACAATATTTGCAATCAATGTGATATGCTGTTCACTTCTCACTAGCTCATCCATTTTGTCTATCAAATCGGCCGTGATGACTGTTTATCTGGCTTGGTCTTGGATCTTCGGTCTTCAACCAAATTCTCATGACCTGCATGAAAACGGGCATTCCATTTTCTTTCTTATTTGTTGGACACAAAGTCATCCCTGTGTACAATCACCATTCTGCGATGAATAGTGGCTGCTTTAACACCTTCCATTGTTGGAAATCGGATAATACCTCGCTGTTCCTCAATAGTTGAATTATGCAATGTGTACCCTATCCCTATGTGTACTGCTGCATGAATTGTGTGGTGCTCTTCATAAGAGCCTGTGCTTCATTCTGCTCATGTGGCTATTTGCATAGGCTCAGATTCACAACGGAAACTCTAATCACATCCCTAGATGTCTCACTATGTTCTTACATAAAAGCATAGACAAATATGTTAATGGTTACATTGATAAGCCGTTTCATATCTTTTTCATTTGAACACCCTAATATCTTTATTCTAATATGACAAGATTACTGTCATGATTTTAAATGAGGCTTAATATTTTAAACCAGAAACAAGATCAACAATGTCTAGATGACATGTTGATGTAGTTAATTCCTGTTACAGTGTTAGAAGGGATTGTTGGGTGTTAAGAGGGATCACATTATAGGTAGGATTTTTTTATTCTAGATTTTGCTTGGGTTATTAAATTAAGATATTGGGTTCTTTAATAAACTGCAATAAGAAGATTCAATTTTTAATATTTCCTTTATACATATTTTAATTATTTCTTCTATTTAAATTTTTAAGTTGCTTTGTCTTATAATGTAAATAATTGGAGTATTTTTCTTGGTTATTCACTTAAAACTATTTTTATAATATGAGGATAATGTTTTGTTCGAACATTAATTTTAAATAATCAGCATTTTGTTAAATTCTTTTTTTGTCATTTTTCTAACTTTAAAATACTTAAATATATAAATTATTTCATTTTTAATATTTTTAAAGTATTCAAACAGATAATTTCAAAGATGTTTATAATTTATTAAATCTTGATATGTTAAATAGTGTTCAGATGTTTGCCTTTTTAAAATTAATTCTTTCTATCAAGATTCAGAAAAAAAATATTTTAAAATTTATAGAGATATTATATTTCATGTATTCTTTTATTTTCCTGTTAATAAGTTATTTATCCATATTTATTTATTTGATTATGTAAGTTAACTTATTTGATGTTGTCTGTAAATATATAAGGTGTGAGCTATAAAATTTTAATTATTCACACACATTCTATATACATATTTACTCAGGTTTAACTATCAGTTAATCTGTTAATTTTGAAAATTTTAAACTGCATCTGTCAATTTTCTTAAATCATTTCTTGAAGTATGTGCTTATAGAATCAGAAATCTCCTATCATATTTAAACTATGTAGTTATTGCAATGTTCTATATTCATAAAAATTTAAATATTTTTATTACAGTTCAAAATTTTTGAAAAAGATTAAATAATTTGAAGTTAATAATTGAAGATTCAATTTCAAAGCAAGAGTTTTTAAAGTTTGTGAGACAGGATTTAAGTACAATATTTTTAACAATAGTGAATTCAAATTAAATTTTAAATTAACAATGTTATGTTAATAATATGTTGGTGTAAACTAAAAGCTAGGTCATCAATTATTCCTCCATCTCTAATATCTAATATTCTCAGATTTCTAATCTAAATATTGTCTTTTGTTTCAATATAAACTGTGATATTTTCCTTTTCTTTGAATTATAATTAAAGTATGAAATTCTTCGTAGATTTCTTAATATTTTAGAATGTTTTAAGCTTTGGAAATGAAATTTTATTTCATATAAAATTGCTTCAATATCATATTCTGTAAAAAAGTTATTAATTTCATGTCTTGGGAATTCATGTATATTTGAGTACTTAATTTAAAATTTAGCTTTCGAAACATTTTCTATTTATGAAAAAATTTATCCTATTCATATTTCTTTTATGAGTTATTTTATGGAAAGGTATTTTTTTCCTATGTATTAGAAAGATTTTGTCAAAATCAATAATTTCCTATAAGTTCTTAATTGTGACTTAAAGAAAACAATCATGATAATTTACAGAAAATTAGTTTTTAATTAACTTTAGAAATTTAAAAGAATTAATTTGTAGAAAATTATGTAAAATTGCATCGTTAGAAGAATGATGCAATTTTTCACTTAGGAAAGTTGATTTTACATATAAAAAAATTATTTAAGTATAATACTGGATAGTTTTTTGTTTTATAGGAAAAACATAAACCATTTTTAAATTATTATAATGCTTTATGGCATTATTTTGGACATTCTATATTGAATAAATCTCTATCTGTATTTTTCCTGAAAATTTAAACGATAAACCAGAGTTAATTTATTATGTATAAGTAACTATTTAAATTTATGAATAATAATGTTTCTAAATATTTATATGTAATAAAGAGTTTTAAACATAGAGAAATCTGAAAAATATTCATATTCCTAAATACAAAACTAGCAAAATTCTATGTTCAAGGAAGGGAGACATTTTTAAAGTTGTCCCTATCTATTGTCAAATAAATTTATATATAAATAATATTATTCATTATTATGGCTAATGTTACTGATTTTTTTCCAATCTTGAGAAGTTACTTATAATTTAAAATTGGTATATTCGCTTCAGAATGGTAAAATTTTTTTTGTAATGTTTTTCAACAGTTAGAAAATATAGTGATTTGATAAGAATGGCTCTTAGGTATTATCAAAACACAAATGCATATTTCTTTCAGTTTGTTATTATGTAATCAGTTAATTCATCCCAATTACATTTCTAATCTGTTGCTTAAGGAAAATGAATTTTTAAAGTAACATACATTATATATTCAAAATATGCTGTAACTATTAAAATTTTTTGATGTAAAGCAGTTATGATGTGTATGATTTGTTTTCTGGTTTATTTTTTCTTCAACAATATAAATCATCAATTTGTCTAATGCCATGTATTGTTTAATATATAACTCTACTCTTTTCTTTAGAAAGAAAAAAAAAGTTTCTTAAGTTTTCTCTTACAAAGTTAGGATAATTTCTAAAATGTTTTTTTTATCCATATTATGTTACATATGTACATGTTACACAGTGAGCGATAAAAACGTTTAAGAAAGATTCTTTAGGAATATGTGTATTATTTTAAAGAGCTCAAATAAATTAAGATATCGGGATCAATATTGAGTGGTTATGAGTACAAGAGATGTATGCTCATAGTATGAATATGTTTACATATCAACAAAACAATTTTAGTGTGTTTTTACTCAGTATATCTGTGTTACCATGTTGTATCTTGATAGTTTTTACTTTTGTGATAAAATCATTCTATATGATTACGTTTGTGTTGTGTTTTTGTTCTTTTTAATTTTGTAAAATTATCTTGTAAATTTTCGCAGTCATTTGAATTGCGAAAATGATGAGCCAAATCATTGTACATTAATACATTAAACTTGTCATTTTATGAATTTTAAAAATCACTACCACATTATGTGTGTTATGTAATTTAGGTGATTTATACCTCTAAGAGGTGTGTATTAATATGTACAATAAACATAGTACCTTCTGCAAAAATGGGATTTTATTTTTGTTGATTTACTAAAAATTGATTTTACAACAATACAACTTTGATATATTAGGTCTACTGGAAAGTTCTGTCTGCTCCGGTTACAATCAGTTTCAACAAGTATTCAGCTCAACAAACCATTTCCGACCATTTCCGGAAACTAGGGTTTGTGTGGAAGTATTCGAGATGGGTGCCACACAAAGTGAGAAGAATTTGAATGATCGAATCATCATATGCACATCTCTGCTTGCACGCAACAAAATCGAACCCTTCTTGGACCGGATTGTAACTGGGGATGAAAAGTGGATTACCTATGAAAACATCATAAGAAAAAGGGCATATTGTGAACCCGGAAAACCTGCCCCCTCTACCTCTAAACCGAAGTTGAGCCTGAACAAGAGAATGTTGTGTATATGGTGGGACATTCGAGGACCAATACATTTTGAGCTGTTGAAACCAAACGAAAGGCTAAATTCGGAGAGGTACTGTCAGCAATTGGATAAATTAAAAACAGCACTCCAAGAAAAGAGGCCGGCGATGTTCAATAGGAAGGACATCATACTGCTTCATGACAATGCCAGGCCACATGCTGCTTTGGGGACTCGTCAGAAAGTCGCAGAGCTAGGCTGGGAAATTCTGCCGCATCCACCATACTCCCTGGACAATTCTGATTATCACTTGTTTCTATCCTTACAAAATTTCTTGCTGAGCAAACAATTCAAGAACGAAGAAGATATCAGACAAGCACTGGTTCAATTTTTGGCCTCTAGAGATAAGACATTTTTTAAAAATGGAATATACAAATTGCCATCACGCTGGCAAGAAGTCATAAATATATAATGATGGCAATTATATTATTCAATAAAGTTTATCCAAAGTATGAAAAAATGTATTCCTTTGTTTCATTCTAAAACTGACAGAACTTTCCGGTAGACCTAATATTTTTCTTTTTGAATATAGCTGAAAAATTCTGTGTTAATTTTTCAAGTTTTACCCTTTTAAAAATAAAGCTTAACAAATTAAAAAATAGCGCTATATAAGAACTCTTATGTTATTTTTTTCCACTTGTTATAAGTTTACAAATGTATCAAGTGAAAAAAAATCGATAAATTTACGAATTGGTTAATTAACTATTCTATATTTTAATGTTTCTCAAATAATTATTCTAGACAAAATTCTTTTGTTTATAGACAGTGCACAAAATAAGTCATTCTTTATTGTCCATAGCACAATAATTGTTTTCCAAATCTAACAAAAAAATGTCAGAGATGGTTTTAAATTAAGAGGTTATTTGAAACATTTATCCTATTGTGTATGGACAGTTGGTCTATAAACATTTTGGATAAATAAGGTTTTTAAATAAGTGGGATTTCTTTAGAAGGAAACCTAGGCAAAAAGAACTTTTCGGAAACTTTACAACTACATCGTGACTTACAATATCATTTTTTTTTATAAAAGCATATATTTTTATGTAAAACTCCCAAATATAAACTATTTTTTTCAAAACCAATCTGCAAACTCTGCAAAGCTTCATACATTTCTCTAGTATCTCAGAGAAAACCGTAGAATTGTGAAGTTTATATTTTTCATCACTATATCAAATATCTAATTTATTGTCTAAAATTTACGACTCCAAAGAGGGATTTTCAGATGGTAATTTTTCTGTCAATTGCGTTTTGTTACAACTTATACAATCAACTAACATTCTAAATTATCCAATATTTATCCACTATATAACTTGAAACCAAAAATTTAGCTTCGTATTTGCATTTAATTGAAAAAAATTATTGAAGTTCTTACTTTATCGACTCTTTTGTTCAGAGGTGTGTCTATAATTTCCTTTGTAACTTTCTATTAGTCATGATATTTTTTTGATTTGGAAAGATCATTCAGAATACATAAACACATTTCCAGCTAGCAATTCAAATATATACATGGGTAATCTCCCAAAAGTTTTTGTATCAGCAAAATTATTAGAAAACGCAATTTTTAGAAGGGTAAAGAATTCTGATGGAGAATTAATATATAGGTTATAAAAATGTGTTGGATGCGTTTTGTCAGAAATGAACCGTATAAAATTTTCTAAAAGACATCAATGAATGAGACATCAAGGAAAATTTTAAAGTGAATTTATTACCATGTCTGGGTAGATCAAGAAAATTAGAAAATATTGTATTAACACCACTGTATTAGAATATCAGACAAATTACAACAGCAAAATTCAAGGGCATAATTGACCTATTATGATACATACCACTGGAACATCATGATTATTTCAAATCACTTTCACACGCACAAAACGTAGAAGAGTAGTAAATTGTTTTGTAATAAATTTATATTTGTAGTTTTGCACGTTACGTAGTTAAAAAATGTTTTGAATCGCATAAATTATGTTTCCGAAATGTTTTAAAGATATGTAAATTATAAATTCAGTATTGTTTTTTTCAATTTGAAGCATTTTAAATTATGTTGAATGGACTTGAGCACCTTCAAATTTTATAATGAATATGGTTAATTTTAAAAGTGGCCTAACTCCATTCTTTTGATAAGAAAACACATATTATTCACTTAATAATTGCCACTTTTTTAATGAAAACTATAAATTTAACATCCTTAGATACACTTAAGCAGTATGACTCATTAGTATCCTATACGTATATTTTTTTAAATTCATTGAAACGCAAACCCTAAAATATCTCGATTTGAAGACAAATGGACTTAGCCACTTTTAAAATAAACGGCTCAAATATTGTTAGAAAGTATAATTTATTTTCCTCTTTAAGGTGTAACATTACTCTGTTACAGTAACAATTACCATTTATCCAGAAAAGTATTGGAACTATCAAGAAAAGTTCGAGAACGTAAATAATATGGGTGCGTAGAATTTTCGGAAATTAACGAAAATGAAATCTCTAAGGGAAAATACTCAAGCTGGTTGCCGAATGATTAGCTCTCTTGACTTCAACAGTTTGCGGGTTCGAATCCCACATAAAGCTCGATGTATGGGGTTCCCCATGTTTTCACAGAGAGAAATCTGTGTCGCCGCATTGACATCTGCGATTCGCTTCTCAAACGTCACGAAAATGATTCCGTTTTTGAAGCGCATCATCACTGGGGACGAAAAATGGATTGTATACAACAACGTCAATCGCAAGAGGTCATGGAACAAAAAGATGAACCGGCTGAAACCATTTCCAAAGCCGATATTCACCAAAAAAGGTGATGCTGTCTGCTTGGTGGAATTTTTAAAGAAATCGTTTTTTTTTTTTTTTTTTTTTTTTTTTTTTTTTTAGCTTTTACCTTTACCGGATAGCACAACGATTAATTCGTAAGTCTACTGTCATCAGCTGGACAAATTGAATGATGCACTTCAACAGAAAAAGCCAGAACTAATCAACAGGAAAGGTGTAGTGTTTCATCACAACAACGCGAGACCTTGCACAAATTTGGTCACTCGCTAAAAGCTTTTACAGCTTGAATAGGATACAATGACACATCCACCATATACACCAGACTTGGCACTATCGGATTATTATTTGTTCCGGTCACTCCAAAATTTTTTAGACGGTAAAACCTTTACCTCAAATGAGGCCCACCTCAATCAGTTTTTAGCCAGCAAAGACCAAAAACTTTATGAGCGTGGAATTATGCTACTACCAGAAAGATGGCAAAAGGTTTTGGACCAGAACGGCCAGTATATAATTTAATAAAGTATTTACTTATTATACGAAAACTGCCTTTCATTTCCACAAAAAAAAAAAATGAAATTACTTTCCGAACTACTCAATAAATCAATGGATGCAGACAAAGAAAATAGGAATAAACTTGAAGGATAAAAAAGAATGAATTTTCTTTCAAGTTCTGAAGAAATAAAAGATCAACATATTTCATTTGATGGAAGTGTATAAGAAAATCCCAAGAAGTCACGAGAGAGATACACCTGCTGGAATAGTATTTTATAAAATTTTTTCAAAAGAGGTATGCATAACATAATATGAAATATATAGTAAAGAATTCATTGTTATTATTCACATAAGAATAAGTTTAATAGAAGAAACAAATCGAGTTCTAGAAACTAAATGCTGCATGTTTCGAGCGAAATTAGATGCATTTGTCGCACTTTTATATATTCAAATGAAATGAAACACTTTAAAAACTTCATTTCAGCGGAGAAGGAAGGACCCGAAATTTTTCTCAGAAATCATGAGTAGATATTGTTTAATGAAAATTCTCAGATTTATCCATTGCAGGGTAAACGCTTGAAAATAATAAATTCATCTTAATAACTGAGGCATGGAGTAAATTAACCGAGAGTTACCTAAATTGTAATAAATCAAGAGCGACTATATTACTACTATCAATGGAAGATTATTTACGTTGAAAGTAAGAGAGAAATGTATCTTATATATTGTTGTTACTAGTGACACTTGGACAAGCCAAGCTTGCTATGTCTTGGCTATGCGAATTTAAGTCAATTGGGAGCGTCTTTCGTTTTTTAATCCGAGCACCATGAAGGTGAAAGTACAAGTTTTGTCAAATCTTCCGATAGATGGCAGCACCAGAGGATCTACTCCCTCAATTTTGGCATTGATCTGAAGGGAGAGTAAATTTCTCCAGACCATTGCACCCATGGTGACTGCTCAACGACAGAACTTTCGATTCCACAGATTTAACGAGCACGTATATCACATGTACTCGGTGGGTCTTTGGCGGCATTGGGAATCGAACCCCACCCTTCCGGATGGAAGTCCGATACCCTAATCACTAGGCTACCACAGCCCTATCTTATATTGTTATGAAGCAAACTAAATGACTCTTAATTTTGAAAACAAGCACATTTAATAAACAAAGAAAAATATTTACAAAAGGAGTCATATCTGGGTTCACTAACATTTATCACAAGCCAGCATAATGCACAAAGTTAAGTGTAAAAAACACAGCTTCTTCAGACTGTTCCTGGCTCCACCCCTCTCACTCTTCCTCTCAAAGGCTCTTGCAATCTCCAGTGCTGACAATGAGACCTTATAATATATGCTTAACAAGTCAAATTTGGTATCAAATCCTGCTTCATTCCAGACGTCGACATATCAAAAATTCACTTCTCTATGAAGAAATAATTTGGTTTGTTTGACTTTCAATGGTCATTTTTTGCTCACGATGGCTTATTTGACCAAGGCATACAGTTTAAAATGTGTGTGTGTTTGGATTCTGTTACAATTCAAATATTCATACCCAATTTTGGAATCAAAATGTTTAAGCAAAAGCAAGGGCACTAACCATTCGGGTACCAGCTAAGCTATTTGGGAGCAGAATAAGATTAATAACTAATGATATTAGTGGATGCCTTTGCTACTATAAAAAGCCCGAAAAAATCTTGAGTTTTATCGGTAAAGCCTAGCTTTTATCAACGTGTCTTAGTAATATTTCGAAATATGCTTTCATGATTCGATTTCATACTTTTACCAAGTCTTTGGCGTATAAAACCTAGGAGTTATCAATACCTTCCAGTAAAAATCTAAAATGTGGGATTGCCTACGATAAAAATTTCTATTACATACCGTGTATCCCAAAAAGATTAGAATACACTTTAATTTTTTTAATTTATGATACAAATTATTTAAGCGTTCACAATGAGGTATAATTTAAGATTAACTTGATGGAAATGTGCCATAGAATTATTCTTCAAAAAGTTTCAAGAAATGAAAATGCAATATAAGGGATGAGATTTAAGATTATGTCCATGGAATTGCCTTAGAATTTTTTTAAAAAGAATTGCTTGAAATAACAAAAAAAAAAAAAAAAAAAAAATCAATATTTATGTCATTTTACAAATAAGATGTGAAACAACTGAGCTAACTACATAATTTTTTCGATAACTACTAAAGTGATTTCAATAATTTTTATAAGCAATTTTGGCAATAATTAAAAAAATTTATAGCTCTTAAAAGTAAAAATTATGAAATTTAACGCTAGAAAATTGTAGCACGTTTTTAGTTAAAAATACTTCTTTACAAGAATTTTAATGAATATATAGTAAAGAATTCATTGTTCTTATTCACATAAGAATAAGTTTAATAGAAGAAACAAATCGAGTTCTAGAAATTAAATGCTGCATGTTTCGACCGAAATTAGATGCATTTGTCGCACTTTTATATATACAAGATTCAAATGAAATGAAACACTTTAAAAACTTCATTTCAGCGGAGAAGGAAGGACCCGAAATTTTTCTCAGTAATCATGAGTAGATATTGTTTAATGGAAATTCTCAGATTTATCCATTGCAGGGTAAACGCTTGAAAATAACAAATTCATCTTAATAACTGAGGCATGGAGTAAATTAACCGAGAGTTACCTAAATTGTAATAAATCAAGCGCGACTATATTACTACTATCAATGGAAGATTATTTACGTTGAAAGTATGAGAGAAATGTATCTTATATATTGTTGTTACTAGTGACACTTTGACAAGCCAAGCTCGCTCTGTCTTGGCTATGCGAATTTAAGTCAATTGGGAGCGTCTTTCGTTTTTTAATCCGAGCACCATGATAGGTGAAAGTACAAGTTTTGCTCTAAATCCTCCGATAGATGGCAGCACCAGAGGATCTACTGCCTCAATTTCGGCATTGATCTGAAGGGAGAGTAAATTTTTCCAGACCATTGCACCCATGGTGACTGCTCAACGACAGAACTTTCGATTCCACAGATTTAACGAGCACGTATATCACATGTACTCGGTGGGTCTTTGGCGGCATTGGGAATTGAACCCCACCCTTCCGGATGGAAGTCCGATACCCTAACCACTAGGCTACCACGGCCCTATCTTATATTGTTATGAAGCAAACTAAATGACTCTTAATTTTGAAAACAAGCACATTTAATAAACAAAAAAAATATTAACAAAAGGAGTCATATCTCGGGTTCACTAACATTTATCACAAGCCAGCATAAAGCACAAAGTTAAATGTAAAAAACACAGCTTCTTCAGACTGTTCCTGGCACCACCCCTCTCGCTCTTCCTCTCAAAGGCTCTTGCAATCTCCAGTGCTGACAATGAGACCTTATAATATATGCTTAACAAGTCAAATTTGGTATCAAATCCTGCTTCATTCCAGACGTCGATATATCAAAAATTCACTTCTCTATGAAGGAATAATTTGGTTTGTTTGACTTTTAATGGTCATTTTTTGCTCACGACGATTTTTAACGATGGCTTATTTGACCAAGGCATACAGTTTAAAATGTGTGTGTGTTTGGATTCTGTTACAATTCAAATATTCATACCCAATTTTGGAATCAAAATGTTTAAGCGAAAGCAAGAGCACTAACCATTCGGGTACCAGCTAAGCTATTTGGGAGCAGAATAAGATTAATAACTAATGATATTAGTGGATGCCTTTGCTACTATAAAAAGCCCGAAAAATCTTGTAAATCTTGAGTTTTATCGGTAAAGCCTAGCTTTTATCAACGTGTCTTAGTAAAAATTCGAAATATGCTTTCATGATTCGATTTCATACTTTTACCAAGTCTTTGGCGTATAAAACCTAGGAGTTATCAATACCTTCCAGTAAAAATCTAAAATGTGGGATTGCCTACGATAAAAATTTCTATTACATACCGTGTATCCCAAAAAGATTAGAATACACTTTAATTTTTTTAATTTATGATACAAATTATATAAGCGTTCACAATGAGGTATAATTTAAGATTAACTTGATAGAAATGTGTCATAGAATTATTCTTCAAAAAGTTTCAAGAAATGAAAATGCAATATAAGGGATGAGATTTAAGATTATGTCCATGGAATTGTCTTAGAATTTTTTTAAAAAGAATTGCTTGAAATAACAAAAAATTCAATATTTATGTCATTTTACAAATAAGATGTGAAACAACTGAACTAACTACATAATTTTTTCGATAACTACTGAAGTGATTTCAATAATTTTTATACACAATTTTGGCAATAATTAAAAAATTTATAGCTCTTAAAAGTAAAAATTATGAAATTTAACGCTAGAAAATTGTAGTATGTTTTTAGTTCAAAATACTTCTTTACAAGAACTTTAATGCTTCTTACTACTTTTTATAATAAGGTTGGTTGTCATGATATTTTGAGTTAGTAAGTAGATCTGCTGATCTGTACAAATATATATTTTCTTGTAAACCTTGAACAGTTACATTTTCTGAGTCCTTGTGCTCTAACTAGAGAAAGTAATTTCTCTACTTCAAGTACATTTAATTTTTCTGTAACAACTTTTACATTGGGAAAAAAACTTTGCAAAAGGTAAACTAGCTTTTTGTGTACATTGAATTTAATTTACTAAACTTAGTACCAAAAATATAAAATCAGATTTATCTAGAATAACGGCTATAATTGATTTTAGATCAATTTTCTATAAATATTAGGTACTTTTATTTTAACATATTGTTCGAGTTTCGGAATGTTTTTAGTAGGTGCAATCTTCATCTTTACTTGCTTTTCAAAAAGAAAAAGATATGCTCTGAAACATTGGATGTGATTATCAAGAAAATTCAAACTTGAAAGGGTTCAAGGAATACCTATGGAAGGACTTGAGAAACAGCTAATGGAGCAAAAGATTGTTGCTTTAAAAATTGTCGGAAAAAAATACTGTTGTACAAAATGTTAAAAGATGTGATAGATAAGAAAAGGATCCAAAATTGATAACACACACACACACACACACACACACACACACACACACACACACACACACACACACACACACACACACACACACACACACACACACACACACACACACACACACACACACACACACACACACACACACACACTTTATGTTTTCGGTTCCGTAAGTTTGTTAGATTAAAATCGTAGACATATTAAACAGGTTTATCTTTTGAAAGTTTTTTTTTTAAATGAAGAAGTTGGTACTGAAAAAATAAGTGAACGTGAGGCAAAATAAAATATCTGTCCCGCGTTGGGGGACAAGGATTCAGAAAATAGGACTTTTTCATAATTGTACTACTAAGATGTGTTCATATAAATCAGCTGATCTACTTTGAAGTATTAGTATTGAAGAAAAACACCTCTTATTTATAAAATTTTGTAATTTTTATTTTTTTCCGAGCTATTAATTTAATTTTTAAGAATTAAAAAATTATTAAAATTTATTGAAATTTTTTCAGTTGTTATGGAGAAAATTGTGCTTTAGTTCAGCTTTTTCATATGGTTCTTATTTGTTAAAATGTTATAAACATTGTATATTTTATTTTATTTTGTAATTTTTTGAATAATTATTTTAAGACAGTTCCATCTACATACTCTTAAATAATCCCTTATTTTAATAACTTTATATATATATATATATATATATATATATATATATATATATATATAAAGAACTAGAAGGAACTTTTATAGTGATAAATTATTTTTATCTCTTATCTTATCAGAGAGTCTGAGAAACATTACGATCACTTTCTAACGTTACCACACATCAAAGGTTGCTATAGCAACTAACCAAGTGACAAAAACCTGACCTATAATCTATCTTTTTCAAAGTTTTTTGTCTACCAGAGATGTGACAGAAAAGTTGGAAAAAGATCTGTAAATAAACCACTTCTTGCTTTAACATAAGAGATTGCTAAGTGTCAAAAAGTTACAGAAATAAAGAAAAAAATGAAGAAAAAAAGAGTTTTATTTTTTTCCCTTTAAGATAAGTGTTTTTTACTCTATCATGTAATATCATTGGTTAAGATAATGAACAAAATGGTGATTAAATTAACAAATCATCAGCATAAAGTTATTTTGTGGATTGTATTTAGTAATGTAAAAAGTGTTATTTATAAGATTTTGATTACGATTTTTAATTTTTGTTTTATTTTTATATATTATCTTAAATATATTGATTTATGAATTAAATTTATGTAGTTTACTATGGAAGCCTTTGCTTTTTTATAGGTACACTAAAAATATTTAAATTAATTTACCAGAACAATTAAAATAAATAATTGGAAATGTTTTATTAATAAATTAACAGTTAAATAGTATTAATTATAAAAGCAGTAACTGCGTATAAAAACGTTATTATTTTATTAATTAATTATAAAAACAACTATAAAATTCTTAAAATATTGAATTTTATGCTGTATTCTTTCTCTTATATTTTATGAGTTTTATGAGTAAGTATATGAAATACCATGCTGTTAAGCCAGTAAAGCTGGTACATAAGATGATAATATTCTTTCATTTTCTCACTGTATATATATTAAGCATGGTACATACTTGAAAAGCCGAACCATGGTGGAGTGATTAGCGTCCCTAACTGCAAAGTAATAGGTCCCGGGTTCGAATCTTGATTTGGGCATGGATGTTCTTTTCTCTCCCTGTGTTTCTCTGTCTTTCCACTTTTGTGGCAAAGATAGCATACCTACGGGGTTCCCCACTTTAAAAAATTGCCATCACCTTCCCCCTTGTAGAGATGAAAAAAATATATATTTGAAGAAAATATAAAAAAAATTCTGTCACGCACGCGTTAAAGGAAAATGTAAATACGACATTTCGTGATAATATCTTTTAACTTTAATATGGCATTTTTATTTTAAATATATTATTCAGTTTCAAGCAATAATTATGTTATATAGCTTCATTGTATGAAATATATAATTTTTTATTTATTATAAATTGTCTTTATATATATATATATATATATATATATATATATATATATATATATATATATATATATATATATATATATATATATATATATATATATATATATGCACCTAACCACGCACACACTAGTTAAAAGAATTAAGTTTATGTTCTACATAACATAAGAAGGCCTAGTAGTAGCTTTTCGCTCTTTCAAGGCACAGGTTGGAGGTTCGATCCTCGGAATGAGAAAGATCGACTCAGCCTTTCATCTCTTTAGTGAGTCGATAAAACTAAGAACCAAGCATGCTTGGGAGCTAAACACTGGGGGTTTTGCGTTAGGCTGACTACCTAACCGGGACAGATATGGGCACTGTAGGTGTTAGCCCCGTGGGAACTTTCGTGCCATTGAGTTTAAATGGCACAAAAAGATTCATAATATCATTAAAAACAATTAAAATTCATTCATAAGATGAAATTTTTTGAACAAAAACATAAAAGAAATATTGCACTCAAACTTTCTATATATTTGCTATTAATTATATATATTTCACACGTCATACCATCCACAATTTAAGTATTCCACAACAAGAATTCACAGTAAGTACACTTAATCAAAGTAAAAGATTTCGTAAGTATGAGAAAGAGATATTTAATAGATTGATTTTAGTGAAGAATGATGCTTTTAAAATTACTGAAGCGATCAAATGATGTTAGAAACGCATTCGTTCCAATTCTTGCATCGTATGAGAAAAGCACATCCTGCGCATTTCTCTAACAATCTTTAGCAAATGGACGTTCTTATTGCTCTCGAATCCTTTTTCTTTAGCATATTTTATGTTCCTTTTACGTGACTGAATTAAGTAGAAGGTATATATTTAAGAAAATATGGTTTGTATAAAGAATTATATAGCAATAAATGTGAAGATATTTAAGAATTTGATATAAAAGAACAATGCCTTGGATTGACTAACAGACATTTATGTTGTTTGATGTTAAAAAATACCGATAATTCTCTATATCGGAAATATTTGTTAAAAAGGGGAAATATAATGAAATTTCCATCAAAGGGAATGTTCACAAGGAAAAGAAATGAATTGAGAAGTGCTTTTGTCTTTTCCTTAGATTGTAACGGATGGTCTACGATATGCAGACCTGTGTTGGAGTCATATCTAGTAAGGAAGTTTCTCCTGACATAAAGGGAATACCATATTGCAAAGTGGTTTATTTGTCCCATTATGTCACTTTTGGCTGTCGAAAGCGGATTCAGCCCGTATCGACAGATTAAAATAACCACTATAAATATTCATGCTCGAAATAGGAATCAAGCCCAAATACTTTGTTGCGAATTTGGCTTTTTAGAATATAGAATCCTGTGTTTGATCAGAGTTACTATCGAATAGAAGTCAACGGATGTTACATTTCTTATTTTGCATGCACATATGTTAAGATGGTTATTTTAATGTTTTCTGTCTTGTAGTAAGTAAATATGGGACGCTATTTAATATGAAAAGTGAAAACAGCATTAAGTGAATGTTAAAAAAAAATTAAGCTTATAATTTTTAGGCTCTCTACTAAATGGGGTTATTGTCTAGCAACACGAAATGTTGATAAACAATTCGTCTTATTTAATAATAAGAAAGGAAAAGAACTTCTCTTTTGTCTCTTTGATTCATCCTATTCTTGATTTCATGCCGCATAATTATCAAATTCTAAGTTGTACCAAGAGATGCACCCCATATACTGACATATGTAAAGTTTCATATTTCCATTTATCCCAACAATTCTAAATTTTCTACATGAACCACAGTTTCATGTTACGTTTTGCGTAATTTATTTTCAATGAAAAAATAAATTATTTGCAATGAAATAATTAACTTGCCAGTTAAAATGTTTTAAAAATTATTGTGGCTTTCTACAACAAACAATATTATCAAACAATAAAATTTTATAAAAATTTCAGTAATAAACATTTTATTTAAGGAAGTTGTAATAAAAAATTATGAACTTAATTGTTTTTTTTATTAACACTGTATAGTCCACATTAGCCTATTCGAATACATATGATTTTCCTAAAACTAAAAAAAAGGAATATGTGTTTATTAATTTCACTTTTATCTATTTATCTGTCTGCCTATCTATCAGTTTAACTATCTGCATGCATGCATATATTTATACGTATGGGGGTATGTATAAATACAAATATATATATATAAATAGTTAAATTAATAAAATACATATAATATAAGGACACACACACATACATGTTTTAAAAATATAATTAGCTTTTTAAGACTTAAACTATAAAAGAAATCAACAAATTTAATAATTTTCAAATTGTTTCAAGAAAAATTTTCTGAAGTGTTTTTTTTTTATATTTTTCCATTGACAGCCTAACACTTAAAAAATGTTCAATTTTTTTTAATTTTAATTTTTTGCACAGATAAATATGTTTATAAGAAGCAGGAATGCAATACCAATCCCTCCTTGTTGAAGTCTGCCTAGTATCTAACTTGAAACCTTTCAT
The DNA here is from genome assembly GCA_037975125.1 of Latrodectus hesperus. Lineage (NCBI taxonomy): Eukaryota > Metazoa > Arthropoda > Arachnida > Araneae > Theridiidae > Latrodectus > Latrodectus hesperus. The sequence continues at coordinate 65,999,996 of CM075862.1, forward strand.
GTCAAAGAGAGCTCTCTTATCACAAATGGCTAAAATGATACCAAATAATTTCTTAAGTTTTCTTTTCAATGTAGTAATAGATAGCTTAGTAAGTCTAAGTCATTGTAAGCTGTTACTACCTGAATAGTTTTGGCGTTTGAGAGGACATTTCATTGATTACGATTAGCATTCACGTGTCGCAAAAAAATACTGCTAACTTTCAAGCATTTATCCTAGCAGATGCTGAAAAAGCATGCTATTTATGATTCCTCAATTCAGCATGGACTGAATTCAAATATAAAACCTTTCATTCCGAAAAGTATTTTATTAAGAACCGTACCATGACGAATCATTCAAAATTTCCTCGATTCATTTTATTTTGTTTTATGGTGTTTATAAGGATAAATGTCTCTTGCAAAATAGCATAATAGCATATTAAAATATATTGGCAAATATATTATGTTCAGTAACAAATAATGAATCTCATCAAAAACCAAAACATAGCTATGAACATTGATTAAAATTTCACACAAAAGTTTGTCTTATTACGCTCGATGGAGGGTTACGGACTTTCTAAGACTTCATAAAATAGTTGAATGGTATAAGTTAATGACTGCAAAAAAATAAATATCTCTAGCACACCCTTCTCAAAATGAATGTTAACTTATGAATAGATGTTTAAGTGATCGTAAATGTTAAATTAAAATATATGCGTATATATATATATATATATATATATATATATATATATATATATATATATGATATATATATATATATATATATATATATATATATATATATATATATATATATATATATATATATATATACATATATATATATGTATATATATATATATATATATATATATATATATATATATATATATATATATATATATATATGTTATTCTATATATTTGTTAAAAATAAAAAATACAAATATGAAAATTAAAATATATTTTAACTTAACTTATGCAGTTTTTTTAAAATTTCCTAGAATATCTTTACTAATAGTCTTCATTTGTTTCAAAATAAAATGTGTTTTAGTAAGCACATTCAACGTGGCATTACTACGTTGTATATAGTTCAATAATATTTTAGTCTTATAAAACTTACAAGATTGTTTAAATTACAGTATTTAATATATTTTTTCATTTTCTTGCATTATTATGATATTATATATTATTATATGCATTATCATTATACATTGCTCTATCATAATGGAATGAATGATAATATTTGACAATATAAAGAAAAAAAGTACAGTATAAAGGGAAATGCTGTTTTAATAGGATGGGGCCTCTGCGTTTAACAATATGGTTTAGATACATAGATTTTAACACTAATATAGTCACAGCTCATGTGGTTAAATTATGGTAGAATTATTTATTTTTCAGTTAACATATCTGATTTGATATCCTATTATAATAATACAAATTTTGAGAAAGTTTTAAAATAATGAACAGATTATCTGTGTGTGTGTGTGATATTTCAAAAAATGTTGCATGTTGGTTAATGCTAAGATGAGCATATAGTAAATCGGTTGCATTACAGTATTAAAATGTAATCTATATAGATAATAACTTTTATAAACTAAGAAGACAGTTTTTATTTTAAATTGAAAATGAGTCTCCTAATATAATTTAACATTCCAAAATATTTTTCCTTGATATTTCTTCATTTCTATATTATTTTTTAAAACATAAATTCAAATTTCGGCTTAGAATATTTGAAAGTTGATTAACGCGTGATTGCTAAAGAAAATTTTATGACATAATAAATTGAAATGTAACTTATAATAAAGTAAATATCACTTAAAATAAAGTAAAAATCACATTCTAAGTAACGAGCTTTAATATATTCACTATTTTTGAATATTTTAAAAGTTTATTCCATGTTAGATGAAAACAATAAACATATAGCTTTTCAAAGGAGAAACTAATAACTGACAAGGAAAAAATCTGTATAGAGAACAGGGCTCGTTATTTACTTCTATTACCCTCTGCCCAATAGCATTGTTGTTAAGTAAAGCAATATTTACACTCAATACCTATTTTCCGAGCTGTTTAAAAGCCATTAAAAGCTACTTTATTACGTTCTCAATTACCGCTCGAGGGCAAATAACCTCCACCATCTCTAATCCAAGCTATTTCTGTTGAGTGCCCAAACGTTTATCGACTATAGTGTTGTCGATGTTTCCGAATATATTGGCTTAAGTATCTTTCCCCAAAATGTTCTCTGGTATTTATAAGGCAAATACTACGGTTACTGAGACTGTTTTGGGCTATTGAAAGAAGAGATTTGTTGCTCCAAGCTGCTGCAGAATATTATCAAAGAAAAAAATTGTTATTTTAAGAAAATTAAGAAAACTCAGAAATTTTTGATAAGCGCGGAGGAAAAGTGGTAGAAAAAAATTAATTGCCAGATTCAATTAAATGAACAACTGTATCAAAGAAAACGACATTTTTTTGCCCAATTCCAAGCATTTTAATGTAGAATAAATTTTAGACTAAAGAAAAAGAGAACGGATGGGAAAACGTTTTCGTGCAATAATTTTTAAATAGGATTAAATCAAGAAAAAGGAGTTCAACGTCTACAAATGGCATTCATAAATGAAGATATATTTCTTGCTGTTGCACTCAAATGGAGCACTCAAAATGGCAATTCATTTTAGAATTTCCTAGAGATTATTATTCTCTTCCAGATGACATTTAAGAATGGTATTAGAATCTGCCATGTCAAGTAATATGTGCGCTATATGGAAGAATTTTATCTATGAAAATCATTATCTGTAATAAATGATACAGAAGAATCTTACAACTGAAACCATCGTGATACATAAAAGTATTCATGAAAAATGAAAGTGAAAATATTTTCCATTTAGTTAACTCTAATTTAATCGAGCACCAAATGGAACTAAGAGTCAGCATCCACAAAGAAATCCTTTAAATATGGAGGCTATCATATTATTTCTAAAATCCTAATTGATCATGAAAGTGAATACCATTTTTGGTGTTTCAAGATGTTAAGAAAATATTATATGGGGTTTTAAAGATAATCTCATGCCTGCAATGATAATAAGATAAGACTATGTGCCATGAAAAAGTAAAGTATGTCATTTTATTCACAAGTACAATATCGATCAAAGCCATCAAGCTTTAAAGTTAGAATACAGTCACAGTTAATTCGCACACTCTTCAGAAATTCTTCAAGGAATGAAAGATAGAGAACAAATACTTTACAATGGCAATACATTTTCTCATTCAGTAAGATTACGGTTTTAATTGAGGAATATTTGGAATGAAATCCTATCAAAGTGATAAGCATTCACTTTATTAACATTACTCTGCGTGAAATCATCTATCTTTTAATCTACAACTTACGTAGACGCAATTTTCATTCCGGAAATGAAATGAAATTTTCATAAAAAAACAATAATATTTTTCAAATGTTAAGGACATTTAATCTTTCTAAAATTCTCATTAGATGAAACTTGATGTTGGAGGAGACTATTTTGTGCTCAGTTAAAATTTCATACAAATGACTCCAAAACCTAGGAATACCCAATTAAATTTTAGAGTGATAATCCTATATATACTAGGATTAGAAAAAGACTTTAATCTGCTTAAAATGTAGTATATAAGCCTTGATTTTAATTAAGAAACGTCCTATACAGTTTAATTCGGTAAGTCGTTAATCTTACCCAGATTGGAAAAATCTCCAATTCGGATGGTAGCACCTTTTATATCTGATATTGTTGAAAGTCTATGCGTGTAAACATTAATGTGCTTAAATATCTACTAATGTGCATATCTATTATTTTATAATTTATAAACATTAGAGAGAATTATGAAGCATAAATTGAAGACGCTGTGTAATCTTTAAATTTAATTGTCTATTTAATATTAGATTTCGAAATGTAGGCAATGAGAAAAAGAACTGGAATGATATTTGAATTTTTATGAGAGGTATTTTTGATTAAAAATAACAGCGAATTTTGCACAAAAGATGAAAATACAGATTTCTATCAGTTTTTCAAGGAACTCGATAATGTGAAATTTATTAAAATTCAATGAATCAAGTAGATTGCTCACTTAACAATGTAAGAGGGCAAGTTTTAAAAATGGACTTTGCTGTCTTATTATAGAAGCATACCTAAATTCAGATGAACGGATTACATCCGAGCGAATCCTTATATCTTAATAATCAAGAACTGGAAGAGTTTTCTTAACAATAGAATGGCTTGGTTGGTTGAGTTTTCTGGCGCAAGGTCCAGATAAAGACAAGCTGCACCAAATAGAATGGCTTGGAGGAAGCATCTTGAGATAGCAAATCCCTACTCGGGGTTGTAGAGACAATGAATGGATATCAAATTTCAATCTCTTTATTTTGTGATGTTGAAATATTAAAGATTATGGTAAATAAATTGGTTCTATATAAAAACATAAGCATGGAATAAATTGCATTCTATTGGGATTAGAGTTTACAGAATGGAGAATAGAAATACGATGAGCTTAAAGAAACGATTTATTATCTTATTATCAGTAGAATAAAAATACGATAGTTTCACGTAATGGACTCTTTTTTTTTTAATCACGCAGAGCTATTAGATTGGTATTCATTTTCTTTTCTTTACTTAATATTTTGTGAGTTAATGCTTTCTTCTTCTGCCAATAACCCTCTCTTTATATATATGTACATATATATTGTTGTTGTTGATGTCATGTGACAAATGCAAAAAGAAAAGGTAAAAAGAAAAGTCATATGAGACCGAAGGCAAAGAGCACTGCCCTGACCACATCTTCAGCTATATATATATATATATATATATATATATATATATATATATATATATATATATGTGTGTGTGTATATATATATATATATATATATATATATATATATATATGACAACACTAAGGCATTTTTATCACTTACAGTCTTAGGTGACTTTGTAGTTAAATAAACACAGCTTATTTTACTTTTATAAATATAGTTCCACTTGATAAGTTATGCATGATGAAATTTATTGGGATATTATTACATATGAGAATGATATAAGGGCATTTAATTTGTTTTCTTATTTGATTTATATCATTGCAAATGTTTTAAATTCTAGCCAGTTCACTAAAAATCAAGTTCTTACAAATTTTGATAAAAAACGCTTAAATTCTAATATATTAATTCATTATTTTTGAAATTACATTTGCTTGTTTTATTATAGATATGAATAAAATTTATTTAGGATTTAACATCAATAGAAATTTAAAGTTTAAATTATTAAAGTTAAACTTAATTCATCTGGATAAATAACTTGAAAGATATCATTAAAATTAAAAAAGTTAAAAGTTATAAAATCCTTTATGTATTAAGCAGCTAATAACAGTAGATTTTTCATAATAATGTTGAAATAAATTAGATGAAAGACTTGAAAGTTTAAGGTCCCTTGGGACGCCATTGATTTCTAGAAAGTTTTCCTCGATAAAAGTAATAGTTATCATAGAGGGAAAAAAAGTCGATAGATCTTTCCAACCTTTTATTATCTATATTAAATAAAATCAAATTAACGAATATAAACATCAAAAACTTGTGATAGGAAAATATATGAATAAGTTTTTAAAGTGAACTGGAGAAGTGCTGTCAATATATGTGAAGATATAAATATTATCTGATTAAACAATATTTAAATTATTGTATTTTTTTATAATCTAAGTATTATTCACTTTATGATAGTTTTAAGAATAATATTTAAATAATAAAACCAAGTTTATTCATTTAAGACATATAATCAGCAGTAATAAAGCAAAATTTAATGGTTATTTTAAGAAAATTATTTTTTTGTAATCCTCACTCTCTCTTCTCTCTAGTTGCTTTTTTGCTGGGTGAACTGCCAACTTTTTTTTGCATTTTGTTTTTTATTCATTTTAGCACTCTTTCGTTATTTTTATTTGTGATTTTTTAATTTATAGTTTTTATAATTTATCAGTAATTTTTAAATGAATTTTTCATTTCCAATTATGTCATTCTCTAATTAAAAAAAATATTTTGAAATATTTATTCAGTTATTCAGTATTTAAATTTTACCATAAAAATAAATTTTAATGAAGTGATAGCTAACATGATTCTAATATCAAGATTTTTTATTCAACATGTTTTTAAATGCAAAATGCAGGTTTCTAATAAAGAAGTAAATTTAAAAAATTATAAAGCTTCAGAGATAAAGAATGGATGCACATTTGAATATATATATATAATGCTAGCCTATAATGCTAGCATAAAACAATAGCATAAATTGCAACAAACGTAGCCATCATAAATATCTTTCAAAGCACCAAATTGATTACATGAATGCAGCAAATAATTAATAAATAAATGTAATCATGTGATGACAACATTCCAAATCATGAAATGTTTGATAGAGAATTTTAATTATTGATATGATTTCGTATTAATTAAGAAATATTTAAGATGACATCTAAATAAGCTTGAATTGCTTTAACAGAAATAATCTTTCAGGTGAAAATATCAATGAGAGTATAAAATTTACTTATATAACTTAGAAAAAGATATTTTTTTATATAATGATAAGGTAGAGATTTCGCATGAATGATTTGGAGTTCTTATAGATAATAGTTATGTATGTATATGAAACTTATACATTTAAATATTTCTTATGAATAATTGTTTTGTTGAAAATAAATTATTTGAAAAATATGATCTTTTTCTATTCTCTTATTCCAGTTTTTTAATTACATTAAAATAGTGTTATGAGATGGCAAAACATTTAGTTGATTAATATTAAAATCGCTATAATATATGTAATCAGTATTAAATCATCAATATTTTGGAGGGAAACTATACATTATTTCCATGTTTTCTTGTAATAGTTGAAAGGGTTTGTTAAAATAAAAATATAGAATCAATTTGTATTTATATCAAATTAAAAATGGAAAAATCCTCGTAAACTTATATGACTTTTCCATTAAATTTTGTGAAAATTAAATACATAATTTTCTAATTATTTATTAGAACTATATTTATATTATTTCATTTATATCACGAAACATTTATACATATAAAACATCGATTTTCTATTTCGAAATTATATTGTGTAGTTCACTTAAGTTATTGAAAAGTATATATAATGTTAAGAGAAGAATACTTTTTTTTGTTTTTAATTAATTATAACTAAAATTGCTTCAAATCACCATTTTCATTATTAACATTTATTTGTATTTATTAATGTTTTCTTCCCTTTTTATTTTTAATATGGATAATAAAATATTTCAAATTGATCTTATGGCATCTTTATGGAATTCTTTACTTTAAATTGTTCTATAGATATTTATTTATTGCAGCATATATTGCCATTATGTATAAATAATGAAACTTATTTTTATACAAAAGAAATTTTTTCATGAAATAAAATATATGCAAGGATTTATTAATTAAGTAAATCTGAATGAAATAATCTTCATAAAAATTTATGTCCAAAATGAGCGGAAAATTAGTTTGATTCCCCTATTGCCTCAACATTAATAATTATAATATAAAAAAACACAAGCTAAATCTATTTATACACATCATATTTTACTTCTAAAGATATCTAGTGTTCTGTTAAGCAATATCTATATAATCAAGATATAAATGAGTTCTCAATATATTTTTTTATTTGTAATGTATGCATTTTTGAATGTATTTCTGGTGTGACTATTAATAAAATTTATAGATTATATATATATAACGTTAATAAAAAAGGCGGCACCTTTCTTTCAACTTATTACTGAAATATTTGATTAATATATAAAAAATTAATTTGTTACTTACACTTTATTAATCAGACAGAAAATTTATAATAATATAAAAAAGTATTTCACAGGAAAAAAAATTATTTCAATAGTATTTTTTACATGCAGACATAAAAAAATGCAGGCATACACTAGCCATAATCCATATGCAGACATAAACTAGCATGTTAAAGAAAATAAAAATTCTTTTAGATTCAGTTTTTTTGGTTCAATTTTCTTTGAAATGAAATAGTTAATTTATTAAGGAAACATATATTTTTGTTATTTTTAGCGGTTTTTCATTAATTGCTTTACAGCCAAGTAATAAAAATATTTTTAAGGCATATTATTAAAGCGAAAATATATTGTAAAATAATTAATTATTTTGACTGAAATATCTTATAAATAAAAAAATAGTTTATAAATTTTTGTACGCAAGTCAATTTGCAATTAATTAAAATAGTTTTCGTGAAATATTATTCAGCAAATCATACTTTACCTATTGCAATAATTTTATTCGGATGTATAACTTTTTTATGTTTTCATAATAAATATTAATTTTTTAGCATAAAAATTTTACAATTTATTTTTTATGTTAGTTTTACGACTCTTATAATTTCAATTAATTTTCTACTGAAAAGCAGTAATTTCATTATAATAATAAAGCCAAATTTAAAAATTTTAGCATGTGTAAGCTCTTTGAAAATAAAATATGAATAAAATATAATAAATTTCTTCGCAGTAATCTAAAAATATTTGAATGAATTTTATTTTTATTTTTAAAAAACTGATTACAATTCATAAAAAGGGAAAGCAGCACAACAGCATTTTTGTTTTCTTAATCATTCAAAACGTGATAAAAACTACAATGGCACAAAATTTTCAGCTTTGTCTTTATCTATTCATTAAACGTTTAATAGGGAGTGTACTCTGAGAATTACATTATATTAGAATTTTTTGTATCCAATATTTTAAAATAAGATCATCGTTTTGAATGATAGAATTATTAAATTTTTAGTTTCATAGTATACATACCTTTATATGAAAATTTTAAAGCACTTATCGTGTTATAATATTATTAGAAGAAAAAATTTCATGAAATATTTGCAGTTGCTTTGTAATGAAATAAAGGAAAATTAATAATTAAACTAAAAAAGAAACCCAAAGAAATTTAGTAAATGAAAATTTTTAAATTAACTTCCTTAAATAAGAATTTCAAAATGATATGCCAGATTATTTTTTGATTACAAATTTAATTTTTGTATCTATTATTCACTTTATTAATGATTAGAGTGTTAAACAATGCTATCTACAATCAAAAAATTACATCTATAAAACTTTTGCCGAATTAAGTATGGTTTGATATCAAAAGATTTAATTGAATGTTACTTACTTTTTGTCAGTGGATATGATAACAGAAAAAGGCAAAAAATAAATATGATAAATACCGGGAAAAAGTATAATTTTCTTTGAATGTTCAAGAAACTGTCATTAATATGATTTATGTAGAACAATGTTATCTTCATAAATTTTGAAATATTGTTTTTCAGCAGAAAGTTCATTACACGTTAGATTACCTAAAAGAAACTTTTCTTCCCTTTGCAGTTGTTAATTAAAGGAGATGGCCTTTGACCAATTAAGACAAAGAATGATCTTCATTCATCCATAAGGAAACTAATTACATTAATTAACACCATGCCGTTAAATGGTGAAGATTAAGATGAAAAAAATATACCAAAGTACTTTGGTGGAAAATTCAATCAGCATGATCTTTCAGAAAACATATGGTCACAGTTTAATGAAAGAAAGTCATTGAAAGAATCATCAAAAGAACTCTTACTATGGTAAATCCCCTGATGTTTTTTTAAAGAACTTCTGGCATTTTTTGATAAAATTAGATATCATTTGAAGCTTATTCTTTAAATACACAAAAATATATGGGCTTCTATTTCAAAGAATATAAATTCATGATTATATTGTTTTGCTTCTATCTACCTCTGTATATTTCAATTGTATATATATCAACTGAGAAAAGATTTCAAATGAAATGAAGTTTTTTATAAATCTTATATTTTTTAGCATCTTATAAAGATCACAGAGATATATTGATAAATCTTTTAGTCTTTTTTGATTTTGGGAGATAGATAATCATCGCCTCCTATATATTCTGATAGAATATTTGTTATTTTTGTGATTAATGGTTTTTGTGTGCAAAGACATGTTATATTATAAAAATAAACATTTAATTTACAAGTAGCACTGCAATTGGGAATGATGTTGGATCTAAGTTTAAATTCTGATCATTTGCATACTATAAAGATAGTCATTTGCGGATTTCATGACAATATATATATATATATATATATATATATATATATATATATATATATATATATATATATATATATATATATATATATATATATATATATATATATATATATATATATATATATATATATATTCATATATATATATATATATGTATATATATATATTCATATATATATATATATATATATATATATATATATATATATATATATATATATATATATATATATATATATATATATATATATATATATATATAAATATATATATATATATAAATATATATATATATGTATATGTATATATATATATATATATATATACATATATATATATATATATATATATATATATGTATATACATATATATATATATATATATATATATATATATATATATATATATATATATATATATATATATATTGTCAACATAATAAATATACACAGTATTGTTCAAACTATACACTATTTGGATTATTTCTTATCAATATTATATTTTCGATAATTAATAAAGTTTCTAACAGGATATTATAATTTTTATTTCACTGCATTTATCTTATGAGAATTGCTTTTTGAGTATTCTTTGTAAATGTATTTTAAATTAAATTTTCAGTAAATGCATTAAAAATTCAATTACTCTAAAAGCCCATGAGTAGATATGACTTAATTATTAAATAAGGAACAATTGGATATTTTTTCTAAATACAAATTAGTATTTAAGTTTAAAGAAAGAATAGTTTTTTTAACGTTAATTAAATTATCAAAGTTTATTCTGAACATTTTAAGAATTTGTTTTACTACTACTTACTTTTGCGTGTGTTTATTCAAAGCAATAAGAAATTTCGCAGTTATTTAGATAGAAAGGAAGGAAATGAATTTTTTACGAGTTAAAGCAAATTAATAAACAGTAAAAATATAAATCAATAATATAACATTGATCTCATTTAAGAGATTTGAAATATTTACTATTACTTTAGGTTGCATTATTATTAAAGTTCAAAAATTTAATTAATTTTGCTTAAATCATCTCTTTGGTAAAGTGAATTTTAAATATTCTTTCAATTTAATCCCTCATTTTCAATGGAAGAAAGGAACAATACATGGAAATAAAAAAAGGGAAGTAAAAATACTTTGGAGCAAAAATCTTAATTAATGATCAGGAGTAAAAAGATTTCAATAACTTTTATCTGTTTAAACCTAGTTTTGATTTTTTTATATTTCATTCAACAGTAGAAAAAAATCAAAACATGACAGTTTGCAAAAACATCATAACCCGTCTTTTTCAACGTCAAAAGCATATGGAATTCATGATAAAAATGAGAAAAAATTTGCCTTAATGTGGTACCATTTATATACTACAAATATAAGGGGTATTAATTTTTAAAGTAAAAAAAAAAACTAATTTTTTGTACTAATATTCATATGAAAAAATAAATTGATGGCAGAATTTAGAAAAATATTTCTCAATAGAATTCACACGAAAATACAGGAAACTTGTTGAACTTTTTAGATAATTTCTTCACTTACATTCATTTATTATTTTGTTAGCAAATTTACAAAATTTCACTTTGAAAGGAGTATTTATGTAAATATTTCTGTCATATTTTCCACTTTTAGATAGAAAAATCTTTAAGACGTTATATTTTATTAACTGAAAGAACCCACTTAAATTTAAAATGACTGATTTCAAATATAGTAAAATATTTTAAATTTTTCAAATAGGAAAAATGTTTTAATAAAATGCAATAATTATGAGATTCTCTATTTAAAAAAAATATAAAGTATCTTTCAGAATCTATGGTAATGTATAAAATTTTTCAATCTTTCTTAAAAAATCTATTTTTGTGCTTATAATATATAAACTTCATATACTTAAAAATTGGAATATCTTTAGGTGTTAATAATTCGTTTTTTCTTAATTTACTTGTATTGTTTTCAATTAAACTTCAACGTGCTAAGATGAATACTTTTATTGTAGAATCCATATACAAGTACAATATACAGAGCAACAAGAGTACTTTTCAAATGTCAATAAACATTTTAATTGAGCTCCAGTGGCTCAGTAGCTTCACGCCGCTTCCCGTAAGCTCAGCAAAGTGAAGCATCATTTGCCGCGGGCAGTGGCTGGGAGGGTGACCACAGTGTACTCTCCTTCACTGGGTTGCTGGAACTCCGTGGATTGGGGGCGTGTCCACGTTAATCTGTGACGTCCTAAGTCCTTCCGCTGGTGTGGCCTCGTCACCTGACCGTGGTGTAAAATTATGAGGCACCTTAAAAACAGCAAAGTCGTACTTTCATCTTCGTGGTGCTCTGATCCAAACGAAAGACGCTCTCTATTGCCTTAATTCGCACAGCCAAAGGCAGAGCGAGTTTGGCTTGTCCAAGTGTCTTAAGCAACAATAACACATTTTAATTAGGAAAGGATTTGGTATTGATAAATAAAAGTCATGCAAGAAGTTCAAGTAATTTTACTGTAGTTCTTCATAAAAACCTGGATGTTTTTTAAACGATCATGAAAACATCAAGATATTGATATCTGGAAATTATATATAAAAACAATATATAAAATATTCATTTCATTTTTCTCATTTTTTTCTTTTTCCCATTTTTTCATTTTGTTGCCAAAATTTTTTTTGATTGATAATTGTTTGTAAATACGAATCACACAACTTCTTATGAATGAAACTTAATACAATATTATTAAAAATCTTTATTAACACACAAAAAAGTTTTGATTATGATTCAAGAAGTTCTGATTACTTAGAGAAAAGTGTGATTTCTGTGTCTCTTTTACTATGATAAAACTCGCTATATTTTCTCCATGGGTGTTATGAAAGAACTTAATTCTTCATATCAATGATGTTTCAAGCTTCTTTGTGATTCGCACCATCCTATACTTCTTCTAACTCAAAACTGCCATAAAAGAAAACAGGTTTCCTCTACCACAAAACTGCCACAACACAAAACATGAAATGTGTTTCTGCCTTTTATTGCCAGATGAATATTTATTTAGAAATTTGATGTTGTTGTTACTAATGACACTTGGACAAACCAAGCTCGCTATGCCTTGGCTATGTGAATTTAAGTCAATTGAGAGCGTCTTTCGTTTAATCAGAGCACCATAAAAGTGAAAATACGACTTTTGCTCTTAAAATCCTCCGATAGATGGCAGCACCAGAGGATCTTCTCAATTAATTTTGGCATTCATCTGAAGGAGGAGTAAATTTCTCCAGACCATTGTACCCATGGTAACTGCTCGACGACCGACCACAGGACTTTCGATTCCATAGATTTAATGAGCTCGTATATCGCATGTACTCGGTGGGTCTTTGGTGGCATTGGGAATCGAACCCCACCCTTCCGAACGGAAGGCCGATCCCCTAACCACTATTCCACCACGGCCCCTTGATATGATGTAAATGAGGTTTATGTTGTATATCCGCTCTTTGCATAACAGATGGTGCAATCAGCACTTAGAATGAACGAATCTTTTTTACTTCCATTTTGTCTACGCCTTCTACTAGTTGTTGTCTTCTGTTTTCTGTATTGTTAAGTATGAATAAAAAGTAAAAAGAAACATCTTTGGTTCCTTTCTAGATTAATTAAAACTTATGACCCAACTGATGTTCTAACAATCTGAAACCAATTAAATAAATAACCTGAGTAAAATTATTCATCAAAAATGGATAAAAACTGGAAACTTCAAGGTTAAGTGCTACAAGTAGTATTATCAAAAAAAGATTAAAAGATTTGGATAACTGCAAACTACTATAACTCACTAATTGCGTTGCAGCTTTGCCAAACTAGAAGAAAAGACGAACCATCATTTGAAAATGATAAATTTGTTATAATTTACTTTTCTTCAAATTCTGACTAGGATGGAACATAGTTTTTTTGTGTAATTGGTTATCACTGATTATAGTTACTTTTAAAATAATCGAAATTTTACCAGTTACATTTTGCACGTACTATAACTTGTTTTGTGCTGCCATCTGTTGGATAGAAACGATGAAAAGGTTTGGTTTGGTTTGTCACTCAATGGTCATTTTTTGCACACGAGGGCTAATTAGACCGGGACCTACGGCTTAAAGTGGATTCTGAACCACTACAAACATCCATGCCCAAAGTGGAATTCGAACCCACGAACTGTTGAACCGAAGGCAAGAGCGCTAACCATTCGGCTGCCAGCTCGGCAAAATGATGACAAGGATCTTACAAGTTTTATAAATAAATTAAATAAAGTTAAATTAATAACAAATAAATTAATAATTAATTAAAATGAATAATTAATTTATTTTATTATGAAAACTTAATTATTTTATTTGATTTTAGGAAATTAACTTAGTTAATTTAAAAAAGATCATTTATAAGTAAGCATTCATTTAAATGTTAATGAAAATAACTTACACAAAATATTTAAATTTTTAGAGCTGTCTTGAGGAAATCTAGTCATATGACTAAGATACGTCAAGATTTTGACACTTCTGCAGATAGACGAAAATTTAGTTTCTTGATATCAGGGGTATCTAAACTACAAGCCAAATCCGGGCCACCAGTGTCATCAATCTCACCCACGGTGGTGAAAAGCTTATTATTACTGAATGAAATTGGATAAAAACACGGAACGATAGTAACTTGGTTTTACTTACTTACTATTTAAAGCTTAATGATATAAGCACAATACGCAAAAAATGTAACTTAAGCTTAATAATTGACTAATTATCGAAATGACTCCCACTAACATTATAAACTAGTGAATATCCCGCGGTTATACTCTCGGTACTTATGGTGAGGTAAAAAAGCATCGCATATGAATGTATATCGATGTTTGGAATGTATATATCCTGAATCAAACATATGATTTTTATCCTGAAAATTCCTCAAGAACGGAAAAGCTAAATTAACGCAATTGAAACCCCTGGGTATCCACTCGTAAAAAAATACTTATAAGATTCATGCATAATTGCGGTTTTTTATTGGCAATGGTTTGTAGTTGTGGATCAATTTTACTTGTACCAATTATTAAAAGAGATTTAAGATGTTCATCGGTTAACTTAGATCTGTAAATATTCTTCGTATACTTCATTTTGGAGAATATTTTTTTACACAAATAGTACTAAAAACAGAAAACAGCCCATAAACAAATTTTATGTAAATTATCAATATGTATCAGTGGAAGATTCTTATAAAACTCAAAGAAAGATGAGTTTTAATATTTGTTCTTAATTACATCTGCAGCCTAAATCTATAACTTCCATTTGTAGTTCTGGGACTAGAGTTTCAATGTCAGTATCAAAATGGTTTTGAAAAATATTTATTTGATTTGTACAATGCCATCAAAGTTTGAGAAACGAGTATCAAAATTTATCTTCAAAGCACTCAAAACTTCGGCTGCAAACTCGAAGGGAAACTCAGTTTCAGTAGTGCAGCTGAATAATTCCCATGTTTTAAAATGTGTCAAACATGTTTATGTAATTATGATGGAAGCAATATAATTTTCTGAAGGAAAGATTTGGTATTAGAGAATAGATCAGAAAGAAGCTAATTTCTCTTAGCAATCTCAAATTTAGTTCCTTCATATGTTTTGTCAAATTGGCATAGAATTATAACTTTCATAGCCATTCGTTATTTTGTAATTCAATAAGAGTGCGATGCTTTTTATTCAAAAGAGTTTCGATATGTGTTCGAAGTTCAAAAAAGCTCTGCAGAACTTTTTCGCAATTAAGTCAGCGGACGGCAGTGTGATAATAATTTTCTTCCATATCTTCAATAAAATCATGGAATTGTTGGGGATTCAGTCCATTGGATCTGATGAAATTAACAGCTGATATGACTAGTTTTAAAACTATAGATATATCCAAGTATTTTCCGCACAAGGCTTTTTGATGAATGATCCAAGGTAAGATATATGGTTTTGCGTCACCATCATTTTCTACTACCTTTGACATAAGTGCAATCACTTCTTTATTTTTACCACTCGTGTTTTCGTTTCCCTCAGTTGCATTAGACTTCACGTTTTTTCATCGCAGGTTCTTTTTATCAATGGCATTATCAGCTATCTTAAAAAAATCTTACCCAGTAATCGTGGCACCATTGAATTTCATCAATATCAAGAAGTTCTTCATACACTTCATAATTTTTATTTACTCCTCGAATAAAAATCAACACCTGATCTGTATCTGACATATCCGTTGTTTCATCCAAAGGTCATGAAAACCACTCAAGATATTCATTTTTGTCAGACAGTTGAGATGATATATTTTCTGATATGTCTTGTATCCTCCACGGTGTTTGTTGACTAATTGACAATTTTTTTAGAGAACATTTATTCGGTTATTGCAATTATTCAACATTCTCCATCTGTAAATGGTTTTCTACATTTAGAAATGTCAAGAGCCACAGGAGAGCTCGTATGAGTTGCAGCCTCTTGTTCAATATTGACTTTCATAAGCAAAGATTGCCACAGATTCGTTTTTCTATCCACAAACTTTCTGTGAATTTTGAGTAATTTTGTGTTTTGTTTCATAATGACGTTTAATTTATATTCTTTAAGACTGGCTATGGTTTCATTGCAAATCAAATATATCACCTTATTATTGGACTTAATCAGAAATATTGAAATTTTCTTTGAATGACCAGCATTCACTATCTATTTTGGTTTCTTTTCCACATTAGAAAATCTCACGAAAAATTATAAGTTAAATCAAAATACAGTTATGTATGAGCATTGGTCAGATTGGTCTTTTAAACAGGTTTACGCACTATTTTACTTTACAATAGACACAGTACCGTTTCCTTCGCCTTCCCTAGATTAGGTAGACTGGGTTTTAGTCGCGCAGTTATTTTTTATACTCCAGTTACAGCAATCTCGAAGTGAGTGGAAAACATAAATGATGTTATTCACGAGTGTATGATTGTTACTGCGCTTTCGAAAATACTATCTGTTATCAATAAGGGATATAACCTACTTATTTCTGCTTTTGACTACTAGGTGTTTTCAAGTGTTATAGTCGCATCAATACACACAATAGTAATTGAGCTAGGGAATTTAGCAAGAGAATGCGCACTCAGAAAGCGTATTCGGTGACTAGTCGAGAAATTGCATAATGGCAGAAAAATTAAAACTGTTTTGGACCTTGGAACTTACTGGAGTAAACAGTATGTCAATAAAGCTCGAAAGTTTGGTGACCCCTTCTTGAAATCAATGCTTAGCTGCTGGACCAAATTATTGAGAGGACCCTTTGTATTTCAAACAAACTTCTTTATGATAGACTAGGTGTAATATCAGATATTAGCGAAAATTCCTGCTGATTTCAGTTTCTCCAACAGACAAGGACTGTCTTTGATTTCTATGGTAGAAAAGTCATAAAACGCGAAACATAAATCTGCCATTAAATTAAAACACTTGGGATTTAAATCTAAGAAATTGAGTATTAGAATTTTTTTATTTCTTCAGATAAGAGATTACAAAAAATTGTCATAAGCAAGAAAACTATTCTATAATATCCATATTACTTCATGGAACTCGTGGATCAGCTAAAAAATGAGAATGATGAGAAGTGTTTGTTAAAAGTGTAGAAATTAGATTACAAGAAAATTATTTCTCCAGACCCAGATATTGAATCAGAAAGAAGAAACATTTAAAAACATGAAACTTAATCTACAAAAAATACTTCAAAATAAATAACTTAAAAATTTTGTAAAATTAATCTCCATTGAAAGACTAACTTACTATTCTCGTAAATCTGAACAGGAGACAAAACAAATGACATCTTGAGAAATTTGGTACTATAGAAAATGTTTTGCATTTAAAATTGTTACATTATTCCCTTTAAAAATGCAGAAAAATATTGAGACATATTTGACATATATTCATTTTTTGATTTGGTAAATTCCATAAAAGCGTTCCCTGCAAAGAGTAATTGCTTCAAATAGCTACTTCATTGGCTTGATTTTTGGCTAATAAATCAAAAATAACTGAAAGTCTGAATTGTTGTTTTTGATGTTAATATAGCATTTGACATTGATACCTTTGTAAGTGTACACTAAAATAGTTTCGTTTTCTATTGTTATCATATTTTATAGATTATTTATTCTAAAATTATAAAATCAAAGGGCAGGAAGCATTTTTATTTCAGCATATGACATTAATAGGATTGGTTTGCTTATATACAAATATTTTTGGGTAAGAGAGCTAATTTTGATTGTATATATGCTTTGAATTTAATTCTAAATCACTGCAAATAACAATATCAAAGATAATTCAATTTGTTAAATAACATGAAAGTATATTGGGATTCATATTGTATTTAATATATATATATATATATATATATATATATATATATATATATATATATATATATATTGAGTGAGAGAAAAAAATCCAAATTCAATTGTTGAACTTTTTAATACCGTCAAATCTTTTTGTAATTTAAAGAATTAAAAAAATAATGAGGCTGATACTTAGCACAAGAATAAGTAAATTTTCATTTGCAGGAAAAATTCCTCTTTGAAAAGAACAGAAAAGAAAGTGTCACAAATAGTATTATAAATTTTATTGAAATTGTATCATTTTATTAGTAAAACTGCTTACTTATACCAATTACTGCTAAATTTGAAAGATCATGTGAACAAAATGTCACAGAAGGGTAATATCACTGAGCAAATGGTGTCTAAATTTATTTGTGAAAAACAATTCAAACTCTCTTTATATGAATATTAAAATATATGAACTGGATATATCGCTTACATTCATAATATTTTGATTGGTTCAGATAATGGCTGAACGGTTAGCGATATGGCTTTAGCTCAAAAATTCGTAAAAATGAATGTCTGATATATATATATATATATATATATATATATATATATATATATATATATATATATATATATATATATATATATATATATATATATATATATATATATATATATTAGAAGTCCACTCTAAACTAAAATCCCAATTCAATTAATTCTTGTCAGTAAAAAGTGAAAAAGTGATTGTAAAGCTACAAATATATAAACTAACGATAATCTTTTATTATGTTACACCTGAATGAACCGAGATGAATAGAAACTTATATTAAAAAATAAGTTTAAGCTTATTAGCATTATCTGGAATGCAAATTATTGATTCTGATTAATATTATTAAGCATTCAATAGACTTTTGGACTTCAAATTGTACAAGTCTTTACCGCTAATTTTATTTCAATTAACATATACTAATTGTAAAGTAATAAAAGACTAAGTTAAATATGTTAGGGTTTGAATGATGAATATTTGTTGAAAGTTATTGAAAGTATGTTTTATTTGACACAAATAACAACCGTTATAGTATTATACATTAAAATTTCTTGCATAAGTCTGGGTTCTATACTTTGCTTACGGGGGCAAATTATTTACTATGTTTCTTATAATTTTTTGCAATTCATCGCGAATATATTTGACTTTTTTGAAACTTCTTAAACATCATCGAAATTGCATATGCGCAAACTTTGAATAGTATTTGTTTCCTGACTAATCTCAATGAAATAAAGTCATTATTTATATTAATCACCAAATCAATATTTATCTTTTACATCAAATCAATATTTATCTTTCACATCAAATCATATTTATCTTTTACATCAAATCTATATTTATCCTTCATATCAAATCAATATTTATCCTTCATATCATATCAGTATTCATCCTTCAAATAAAATCAAAATTTATCTTTCACATTAAATCAATATTTATCTTTCACATCAAATCAATATTTATCTCCTTCACATCAAATCTATATTTATCCTTCACATCAAATCTATATTTATCCTTCACATCAAATCTATATTTAGCCTTCACATCAAAAATCAATATTTATCCTTCACATCAAATCAATATTTATCCTTTACATCAAATATATATTTCTCTCTCTCTCTCTCTCTATCTTTAACATCAAAAATATTTATCTTTCACTTCATATCACCTTAATATTTGGAAGAACTCATAAAAATATTTTCTTCATAAGTAGTTAGAGCTGATTTATTGAGTGTTTTGTTGAAAACCGAAAAAAATTGTTTACTTAGAAAAAATTCCCCATATCCTAGCTAATAATGATTTTGAAAACTATATGTGACAGATTGTTTTTGAAAGTGTTTCATAGCATATCAAACCGCTATTAATCATTTTTGTATTGTGACATCCTTAAACACAAATAAAGATTTTTGTTAGAAAAGCAAATTCTTCTCTAAGATTCTAGAGTGTGTAATGTTAACTTCTTAGGTAAGAAATGAAATTCAAGCCTTTGCTTACAACTTGAAATTTTACATCTACGATAAATGATTTATGTAAATCTGTGATTTTTTAATATTTTTCATACAGGAAAGTTTCCTAACAGATCTCCTTCTATTTCTTATAAGAAAGTTCTGGAGTAATTTTGATAATTATATATATGTTTTGATAATTATCCATAGAGCAGCTAAAGACGACATATTAAGTTTTTTTCTCTCTATCTAATGTTTTTTAATTTTTTTAAAATTCACTTATATATTGATTGACACATAGAATTTCATTTGACTAGTTGAGCCTTTTAAGATTTTCAAATACTTTACTGTTTTGTACGTATTACGTTTTTCTATATTTTTCTCTTTTAGCAATTTTTCTATTTTCTATTTTTCTCATTAAATGCAGAAAATTAACATATATTGTAAAGTATAATAAAATCTGATAAAAATTAACATATTTTTTAAAACTAACATTATATTTTAGGTATATATTAAATAAAGTTATAATGAAATAATGTTAGCTTGTGAAAACTGCTATTTTTTTATTAATTAATTATGAAGATCAAAATAATTGTATGAAGACTAATTGTGCATAATTTTCAAAAACATACAAATATACAGATAATTTTTTTTATTATTCTAATTAAAGTAATGTAGAGATGAATGAAGGTTGCTTAGTAGCTTATAAAACGTTTTAAAGATTTGTCTTAATAATAAAATGTTACTCCAGTATAAATTTCGAAATGATGTTCAAAATGGATTTTTATTGAAAGAGAACATGACAAACATAGAAATGCTTAACTGCCATCGGAATAGATTTGACAACTGTATTTTTAGATGAAATCTGAAATTCTTATAAAAAAAGAAAGAAAAATTATCATTATTGCTCTTTTTTATTTAATAATGTAAATTTTTTATTTTGTTGTTGTTATTTATAATACTTAGACAAACTAAGCTCACTTTGCCTTAGCTATGCAAACTTAAGTCAGAAAGGTGTGTATTTTGTTTTAACTAGAGCACTACGAAGGTGAAAGTACGACTTTGCTCTAAACTCCTCCAATAGATGACATCATCAGAGGATCCACTCTCTCAATTTTGGCATTGATATCAAGGGGAGGAAATTTTCTCCAGACCATTGCACCCATGGTAACTGCTCAATGACCAACCACAGGACTTCCGATTTCACAGATTTAACGAGCACATATGAAGAAAGGTCCAATTATGATTAATCTTATACGTCAAGACTTGGCAACTTATTTTCATTTTTTTTGTTATTCAAAATTTAGCCAGTTTTTTTTTTATTCTTTCAGTTAATTGCTATAGAAGATAAAACACTTGTAGATTCATTCGGTATAGCTTTAGCAGAACCTCCCATTTTCAAAATGCACACACATTGCTTAAAAAAACACACACACACACACACACACACACACACACACACACACACACACACACACACACACACACACACACACACACACACACACACACACACACACACACACACACACACACACACACACACACGTCCAATGAATGCTTGAGATTTCTTTCGGGTTTGCTATATGAAAATAACGGTTTTACTGGATTTAATAATAGATCGCTTTTCTGTATACAATTTTTAAGGTAGTCATATTTCAACTAGTAGATTCCAGATTTTATGATAAATTCTTATTTGGGAATTTTATTTATAGCCAAATTTTTTAAATGCTAATTAATTCATATGAACATTTAAAATGGATTTTCTTTGTTTTGTTTAAATCAATTTCATTCTTAAATTTTGATATTTTTCTTATGTCGTTTTTGTTAAAATATTTTGTCTAAATACATCAATATACTATAAAAATTTTTCCTTTTCTGTAATCTTCAAAATTTATTAAGAAAATAAATCAAGTTCTTCAATATACTGTATTTATTTACTAAATTTATAATCATCTTTATTATATTTTTTGGAAATGTAAACATATCCTTGAGTTAACATTTTTGCCAATTATTTTACTTATCTACTTCCTTTAGAATTATTGCATACAGGCGATGTATAAAATAATGCTAAAGGAAGTAGAAGTAGATATGGCACATTATTTCATCATCTGACTGGGTACGATTGTCAGTAACTGAATTCGTAATTTTTTAAATTAGAGTTAGACTTCTGTCGGTATTCTTTAACTTTGGACAATTCTTGGGTAAGAAACATTGATGAATGCACTACATATATAAGCCTTGAGTAATCAAGATTTAAAAATATTATGAAAAGAGTGTAAATGCAATTTTCATTGTTAATCAACATTTTTATAAGTTTAATAAGATGTCTAACTATTGAACACATTCAGTACTTAAGGAGATTTTTTAAATGTGTGTATTTTATCCAAAGCAATTTTTTGAAATCTTAAGTTCTTATAAAGAGGGTAAAAAATTTAATATTTAATATGAATAATATTTAATGGGGAAATTCCAGAAATCTGATCAATACAACGTTTTAACTTTATTTTAGTTATCCACGCAAATTTTAAAGTAATTCCATTTAAAAGTATCTATCAAAACTAAAAATGTCAGCAAAATACAAAAAAATAGTACATCTTTTATAAAAATGTTATTTTTTACAAGTTTAAATTCAAATTTTTAGGTTCAAATTGTATGAATTTTAATTAAGCTAATTAAAAATAATAAGAGGTAACAAATATACGATATTTTAATAATAATAAATTTTGATATTTTCTTCATTATATTCGATAATAAAGTTTTATGACATTTTTATTATAAAAAATATATCCTATTAAGAATATCTGCTTAAATATTTGGAAATACTTTCAAATTATTTAAACAAAATAATTTGAATTATGCAATATTCGTTAAAATGTAGTCAAATTTTTAAGCAGTTAAATTCTTTTATGTTGAAATTAATGTGCTCATTCTAAATCTAAATTTGTTGTTTAAAAATTGACAACTTCAAGATAGTTCATTAACACTGAATTATGACATTAAAAATGAAACTAAACAACCATTTCTTGTACTATTTCCGTTTGGCAAAAAGAAGACAAAACATCATTAGTTTTAAAACCATTGGCGATAAAATTTGCCCAAGTTGCTGCTGCATGCACAAAAGAAGTTGCTGGTTTTCGGGAACTTATAACGCCAATATCTCTGATGTGTCATGAAACTTGGCAAAAACAAAATAATGTACAAATTTCAAATGCGCAGTTGTTAAAAAAAATCTGTAATATTATTGGACGGATAGAACGAATTACTGAAATTTGAGCTGTGACGTCACGTAATGTTATGTCTACGGGAGTTGCTCAAACTGAAATGTCAGCAACTCTAATGTAACAGGGGCTTATGGAATATACATGTGTGCTCATCAAAATTAAATCTTCTAAACATATCTGTCCTCCTATAACGTTTCTTAATAAAAAATTGATAAATATAGATGTTGGAGAATTTATCGTTGATCATTTATGTAGAATGTTGATGGAATACTTTTGAATCGGAGTCCCGGGACAAATAAGGTAAGATTACACTTAAAAATTGATTACTTTTGACAGTGTTATTACAAAACAACTCTTTTTCGGTTTCCTATTTGTAATTATTAGCATTTCATTTAGTTATTTCCTTGCTCACAAAAAATTGCATTTATCTAAGTTTTCAATATGTATTACGTTCTTTATAAAATCTGTTATAGAATCACAAAGTGAATAAAATGTATACGAAGAAAAATCACGAAATGCTTTAAAATAAATAATTTAAATATATAGATTTATAGGAATTTTTTTATGATTATTTTCCTAATTTTTTGGTATTATAGAAAGAACTGTTTCACAAAAATACCCTATAAGCTGTTATATTTTTGCCCGAAAACACTGATTTCAATTTTTACATAAATGAAAAGGTTAATAAATTTAATATTATTTGTTAATAAAATTGATATCAAATAACTAAATGACGCAGATAAATGTAAATGTTATCCTAATGATATTAATCTTTAAAAGAAGCTTATCTAGGTAATTTTTTTCTGTGTTTTCTGGGGTATATCTGTGTCTTTGCATCTAGCTACTTTTCTTCGATATTCAGGAGGGAATTTTTATTTTATTTTCTGTCTGTTAATAGATAATTTGCGTAAATTATTTAAAAATTTTAAATAATTTATAATGAAATTTAATTATATATTTCAGTTATTACTATATACTAGTATACTTTCTTACAAAAAATGCTGAAATGTTAAGTTTATTTAAGTCGTAAAAATATTTTTTACAGAAGAAATTGATTATAGTTACCTAAATATTTATTAGTTTATATGACAGCATTTTGAAAATTCATGAATCGTGGCTAACTGAATAAAAATTTATAACAAATAAAATAACTTTATCATAACTGAAACTTCAACAAGATATTAAATAATTCATTAAGAAATAAAGAAAAGCGAATTATTCTAACTTCATTATTGATATATTAAGGAGAAAAGCGAAAATATTATAATAAATATCAGTATTTTCTATTTTCCTTAAAAAAATCAGACAGCTCATCAATATTTACATATAGACCCACTTCTTGTGTAATCCAAAATCCGAGTTTTAAAACCAAGTTTTGAATGAAGGGGAAAAATGTTTCCTTCCCCTCTAGAAGAAACATCTACACTTTTTGCTGACGCGTGGTTTGTAATTTCATGTTTTAATTGGTCTTGGAGTTTCAATGCTGATACCGGAAATGATTTAGTAAAAAAAAAATTTGTCAACTCAAACTTTTTTCTTTTTGCGTTAGTTTTCGATTGCGTAATTGAAGAAGAAATGATACAGCATTTAATTTGTCGAAATATATAAAAGTAAGTTTGAAAAATGCATTCTCTTTTAAGAACTATTTCAACATTTTGAAATATGATTTTGGAATTTGATTTCCTGAATTAAGAGCATTTGTATCGAGTCTCTATCAATAAAATAATTTTTCCTCTGAAATTTGTTCGGCGTAGAATAAGGTGAATCTTATACTGGGAAGTTGGCATTTAGCTGAGTTATGCTTAATTTCCCTATTTTAATATCAGCATCAGAAATTAATTTAAACCGTAAGTAATAGTGATTAGAACTTTTTATATAGTAACTTATACCACGATCCACAGCGTTTCGGACTTCTGTTCTCTTTAATAAAATAAAATATTTTTTCCTCCTCAAAATTTTCAATTCTGCGCTGTAAGTACAAAAAGTATGTACGGCACAGGATCTTTCCAATTCCGGTCACCGATACAAAAACTCGTAGATTCGGTTCCCATCTGTTAGGGATATTTGTAGCGCTTCGGAATTCGCTTTAAAGAGTAAGTTTTGGTTAAATTAATCCTTGAGTGAAAAAAGTAACTTTAATAGCAAACATCCGTAGGATCCTGAAGTGAAATTAATTTTCATGTTGGAATTTTGAATTGTATTTAATAAAAATTGTGTTTTTCTATAAATTTCTATATAAAAATTTATGTAAGTGCAATATACAAATCTGATTAAAAACTTTATCAAATTTTTAATTCAAAATAAATAATGTTTTAGAATTATTGATTTAGTGGTATAAATATTTTCATAAATTATGAAACTTATTTTTTCTGTTTAATCTCGAATTTTCATTTTGCTGAAAACGTTAAAATCCTTTATTTGTCCATATGATTTCAAATATTAAATTGTTTTGTTTATATTTTGCATTTACAACTGTCTGATAATATTGTTTTTGTAAAATACAATATGCAAATATTTCCTAAAGAGAGCTCTCTCCGCGGAAATGTTAATAGTAAATTAATTCTTGAATATTTTCCCGCAAATTGGCACAGGTGCCGTATAATCCATGCACTAAATTCTGAGATAGGCGATTTTTTGGCAGATTTTATGTATTTAGCTACCTTGTTTTTATTACGTCATACATATGAAGACCGATAAGAATTATGCAGAAAATTCTATTTCGGTAACCCTAGTATTTACGTCATCTTGGCAACATTTCTTCATCGCCAAAAAAATTCAGAATCTGGAATCATGGATTATACGGCACCTGTGCCGCAAATTTTTCGGTTGGGGGAAGGATGTAGCTTTTTATAGTGTTCTACTTACATTCGTTGAAAATAGTTATTGACATTAATGGATAATGTATCTCGTGATGAAATCTATCATGTATTACTATTCAAAGGTTTACCTTTTATAATTATAGATTAATATTTCATTTGTATCGACGTTCAAATGTAGATATTGACATTTATCCCGTATTCCCTTCCATTCCGGCCAAAAATAATCTTAAATTCTGAGAATCAATTTTTATTGTATTTTCTTTTCGTTTTTTTGTATTGGCATGAAATAGATTGATGCTGCTGTTTTTAATATTTAAAGTATTGCATGTTAAAATCACTGATAGCCAAAAACGGATCAGATTTACTGTACGGTCACCCTTGACGTCAAATTTGGTGAAAATTGTTACTGGAAACCCAATAAACTAGTATTTTGGCAACCCTATTTGTCATTAATTTCTCATGAATATTTATCGATTTAAATTCATTAATATAAAATGTAATAAAAACTTTTATGGATAATTTAATAAATCAACTTTATTATTTTACCATTGATGTTCAAAATCTATAAAGCTGCGTTTTTTGTTAATTTTGTAAATTAGTTGAGCATATTGTTAAATACCAACAATGTATGAAATATTTGTCACTATTTCAAGTCTGATCGGAAATTCGTCATACGGTCACCCTTGGCGACTTTTTGAAATTTTCGCCAAGGATGACCGTGCGGTAAATTTTTACCCCCAAAACAAACGTAATTGTAATGTTACTCCATTAAATTATGTTTTTAATTTTAACGGTAAAATATATTAATAAATACTTTTATTTCGAATTACACTAATTTATTCATACAAAAATGGACTGATCAAATTATATATATGTATATATCCGTTTATAAAATTTTTTATGACAAAATAATTTTATGAACGGTGTATATATATATATATATATATATATATATATATATATATATATATATATATATATATATATACGAGGGTCACTCTGAAATTTTTGAGATACAACTAGGTTTTTAAAGTTATACTTACAAAATTTTAGGTGTGTTCAAAGTCTCCTCCAGCATCAATGCACTTTTGTAGATGAATTTTCCACAGATTAAATGCCTCAAGCCATTCATTTCTTCGAATAGATGAAAAAATGCATTTATAGCCACATCAATCTCTTCTTTTGAATGAAAACGACGTCCACGTAAGTTCTTTTTAGATTAAAGAATAACCAGAAGTCACACATAGCTAGATTAGGTGAATACGGCGGATGTTCGATCACTTTAACTTATTTTTGTTTAAGAAACTCAACTCTCTACTCTGTTAATTCGGCTGTATGTGAAGATGCATTGTCATGGTGAAGCATTAGTTCCCTAACATTCAGTTCTTGTATAATTTCTGAAAGACATTTAGTGAAATACCAGTTGGCTGTTACTTTTTTCTGTCCTTCCAACTTGATGGTTTTGACCAATCCACTACTTCTGAAGAAAACGGCATACATCACTTTTTTCAGTGCGCGTTGTTTTTCACCATTGTCGGCGTGGGATCATCTTCAAAGACCCATACTTTGCTTTCTTGACGTGTTGGAACGTCAAAAACGGTATGTACATTTCATCACTTGTTACAATTTTAGAAATGATGCGGTGGCCACCATCATTCAGCATATTAAGAGTTTCTTTACTGATTCTGACACGCTCCTCTTTTTTGATGCTCAGTTAGATTATGGGGAACCCAACGGCAAACTACTTTTGTCATATGTAATTCTTAATGTATGATTTTGTGTATGGCTGCGGATCCAATGTTAAGTTCCTTCTGTATCATTTGATAGGTACAGCGATTATCATCCATTAACATTTTTCGTATGTCAGACACATTATCCGGGATTACTGCCGACGGCGGCTTTCCTGTGTGTTCTTCATCCTGAAGACAATTGCGACCTCTTCTAAATTCTCTAAACCATCTGAATACAGTAGCACGAGCTGGAGATTCATCACCCAATGCTAATTGCAACCGTTGAACGTATTCTTCTTGATTTAACCCTACTTTGAAATCGTATAAAATCATAGCGCGAAAATTTTCTCGCGTCAACTCCATTTTCTCTTCTGTTTAAAATTTATTCCACGCTAAACAAGTTGAAGTAAGTCAGTAAAAAATCGTCTTCTGTGTTAAAATGCTTTGTACTTTGAAATTAAACCGTTACTTTTATTTTGTAAATTCTACGTCTGCGCGTATCTCAAAACTTTCAGTGTAACCCTCGTATAATACCTTGGCTGTTGATTTATTTCTGGTTTAGACTTTTGTAAAATTATCATTGGAATTTTTTTAAAATTCCGTTCTTTTATTACAATATTATTTTTGTTTATTTTAGCGGTAAATATATTCGATGGTTTTAATAATAACGCTTAAGCCATTATATCAAAAAATATATGTAATATAAATTTTTTTTAATTAATTGAATTTATATAAAGTTCTCTTCGAATTTTTACCATAACATATTCATACTTCAACAGAATCTTTTTTCCCGGTTGAATATTTTCATGGTATGTAATTCAAACTTTCTATTACCAACTTTCTTAACGCAAACCGTTATTTTAATTATAATTAAAGAAATATGTATAAGCGGATAGTCATTTAAATAACTGGGTTTTCACTTTGAAGAGGGCTGTATAATTAATGCGCAATGGCTATTCAATTAAAATGAGGTATTTGATTTTCGATTATTTTTTTTAATACTTGGAATTTATAATATTTTTTATATCTGTAAAATGGAAAGATAATAGAAATTTTATGATTCATAGCTCAGCAGACAGCTCAAAATATTAGTTTTTTTAATACCTCTCACAATTTTTTTTCCCAAGATTTTTTCTTAAACAGAAATCCGTATTTCTGTGTTCAATATCTGGAAGTGGGCTACTTAACCGTTGAAGACAGTTTTATAGGTCCTTTTCACAACCGCCACGTTTTGGTATTTTATTGATAATATCGATCTTTAGTAAATATTCTATCGATGTAGATTTTTGGAATTTTTCCGAATTTCTCTTTTAGCAATTCGTTATTTTGACTCACAACTTCTGAAAATAATTTCTGAAGATTTTGATTTGTTTGTCGTTTAACGATGATTTTTTGCTCACGAAGGCTTAGACCGGAATGTAAAATTCAAAAGTGAATTTCGAAGTACTACAAATATCAATGCCCAAGGTGGGATTCGAACTCTCTTCGTGTTTAATCGAAGGCTATTTGGTGCCACCTCGCTTACTTTTCTAAAAAGATGTATGCAGTGAACATTCAGATATGTAGGATGATATTTTGTTTTAGGGGCCCGCTAACGAAATTTTCTTATATTTAATATAGACAGTAGACATGGAGGAGATTGATATAATGTGTGAAATAGTATGAAGTTGAAAAGAATAATGATAAATTTATAATAAATTTGTTATTTGAATTTTACTGAATCTTTCTATATTCAAGATAAAGAAATTGATTTTTTTCATTAAATATGGTCTTTAAAATCTGCTTATTTTTCACCGATTATTTTACTATGAAAAATTATGTATTACAATATATATATGTATATATATATATATATATATATATATATATATATATATATATATATATATATATATATATATATATATATATGTATGTATGTGTGTATGTGTATGATATTGCATGAAATTCAGTTTCAATGCATTGGTTGGTTTATTAGGCCTCTGTGTCTTGGTAATTTACAGTATTTTTAACATTGTGCAGCTCAATCCCGAACTCCATTATGAAGCATTTGAACATCCGTTTTTCTGTTGTTCTTTTCTTTTTTTTATGGACTGAGCTGTATTTGCGAAGCACGAAACCTAGAAAACTCCCTAGCACTCACCCAGACAGTCTTACGTGCAGAAAATCTAAGTTCTAGATTCCATTGTTGAACAGTTATATGCATCAAACCTGGGACCTTCCATTCTAAACGTCATTTTATAACCAAGTCCCGGTGAGCTCAAGTAATATTGTTAACATAAGTGTAACATAACCAATGACTAAAAACTGTTATAAATTAATAAATTCCAGTCATTCACAAAACAAATAAATTGACACTGTGCCAATAATCTTTTCTTTAGCTGTCATGAGATTCTCAACAAAATTTGAACCAAAAGTAATTAAAAAAATTTGTTTAGTGCTATGGCCTTTCTGTTCAACTGTTTGAGCTCGAACCTTACCTTGGTGTTGAATCTTTCTTTTTGTTGGTCAGAAACCATTTTAATCTGTAAGTTAATGTCTAATTAGTCATTTGCAAAAAATTGTCCTTTGAGCTACAATCGAAACCTTAAACAAAAAATTGACGTAAGTCTACCAACAGTCTATGTGCGTATGAGTGTATCGTAATATTTTTCATTTATAATCATTTATCAACATATTTTTAGCTGTTAAAGTAGTTGACTTTAATGCATGAATTAAAAAAAATTGTTTAAAATGATCTACTTAGGTTACGAGAGTTTCTGTTTATATTTCTGGCCTTGCCAACAGTAAGTGTTGCTAGGTGATCACTAAAGTTTCTAAATATGATCTCATAGTTTGATATCCTTAAATATAATTTCATTAAAACGTTTTGCAATTTTTGAATCGTTTTTTTGGTTTGCTCTAAATTGAAAAATTCATCTCAAGCAAATAATGAAATTGACTGCTGAACGCTTTCGTGTTATGTTTTCATAATTTTCAACGCAAATTATCCTTACATGAGTTTTAACAAAATTACATTATACAAACATTATTCTACAGCATTATAAAACAATTAGTAAAACGAATAAAATCTTTGTCGACAGTCACTTCAAGCTCAATTCCGTGAAGGCTATTCAATATCTGTTTTTGTGCAAGAAAACATCGATGCTGTACGTGGAGTGATAAAATAGGATACTCCTATGAAATATGAGGTATTTATGGGAATTAGTATGATAAGTATCAATAAGATTATGCGAACATTTGGTATTAAAAATATTTCGTTTTGGTTTCCACATAAATTGATAAACGTTCAAAAGTAGATTCTTGCCAATTGGTGTAAACAAATGTTGAAAAAATACGTTTAATAGTCCTTAAAGATATAGTATAATTTCTACATTAGAGATAAATCTTGGATCTATGTAAATAAGTCTAGAACAAAACAAAATCCTTCTGTTTGGTTTCACTAAGATGTTTGGGTTCAGTAAAATGAGAAAATGCCAAGAAAAGTTGCTTGCGAGAAGGGCACATTGAAACAAGTGGGTGCGTATTTCCACCGCATTATTACTCATTTTGCAATAGTCACAACGACACAATGTTTAATTCTATACACGAGACTGTTCTTTAACCAGAAATCATCGGAGAAGTTTGAAAAAAGCAGAAGAGGCGAATTGATTCTTCATGGCAATGCGAGATCCCATACATTGATTCAAACAAAGCATGTTTTGATCATATAAAAACATCGAATTGTTTGTGATGGGCGATCCACCGTACAGACTTAATCTTGCATATTTTGCCCAATTGCGCCGATATAATTTTGCTTATTTTTATTTCAGCGTATCAAACAATTTAGATTGTTAATGATTTTCAACGTTCAAAAGAAGCTGTTGTTGCACCGGCATGCTTCCCTGCGTTGAGGTACCAGTTTGATAGAAGCATCCGGCTGGAGACATGCGCGAATTCGAAGCAAGGATCAGAAGACCCCTAATACTTGACCTACCACCCCCAGAAGAATAAGCCGAGCTGGCAGCCGAATGGTTAGCGCTCTTGCCTCCGGTTCAACAGTTCGTGGGTTCGAATCCGACCATGGGCATGGATGTTTGTAGTGGTTCGGTATCCACTTTAAACCGTAGCTCCCGGTCTAATAAGCCCTCGTGGCAAAAAATGACCGTTGAGCGACAAACACACCAAACCAGAAGAGTAATTTCACTTGGATGTCATTGTGACCAGACCCGGTTTTAACATGCCTTTAGCTAAACAACGGATCTCCCCTTAGGCGGGATTCAAACTCACTACCTTCCCATAATGAGAACGACACCCTAACCAACCAGGCCAACGGGATCTTTCACGCACATTTCGACTACAAATATTTGTTTTATTTGCATTATTAGCCTAGAAATATGACTAACAATCATCGTAGTGAAAGCAAACACTCTTTTAGCTCACATTTTGTTGATGCAATAAACTCAACAAACGTTTCCCATTAAATAAGTAGAAAATATGGGGAGGGACGCTAGCCTTAATGTATCCTACTCTTAACGTATTATTTTTTAAATCTAATATTCAAATGCAGATTTTTCTTTTTTTTAATTAGTTGGTTCTGTTAATCCTCAAACGTCTATTTAATTATGTAAATGGCTTTTTTGTAATGTGTATCTTTAGTCTGTGAAATTCATCCAACTAATGCATGGATGTCTTGTATCTGTGCTTACTGTGATTGTTTTGACAGAAAAATTCCCATGTCCTCTTTATGCCGGTATTTTTGAGCAACGACAGATGGATGTTTCGTTCGTTTTTCTGCATTTATCTCTAGTATTATTTTTCATTTACTTTGAACACTTTGTAAATTATATCCTTTGGAGTGGTGTTCGGGAGTTTGTCCGGTTTCATCGTGACTGGGAATATACTGTCTACTTATTGTGAGCCCGGTAGCCATTAAAATTATAACAATCGTTGGCCATTATGTTGTTCACCACATGGTGTCCAAGTATTTCTGTTCATGTGTGCATTGAAATGAAAGCAAGTAAAAAGATTTAATTCCTCCTATTATAATAATTTTTTGCTCTTTTTAATTTAATATTTAATGAAAAAGATCTAGATATTGCTTCAAAAGTACATTTTTTGAAAATTCAGTTCTTTGGTTTCTTTGTGATCGCTGAAAAATCAGAATTAAATAATTTTGAAATATGCATCCCATATACTAATTCTGTAACCTATATTGTAAATTCTATAAATCTCCAAATGTATAGATTCTATTTGAACAATAAGTGAATGATTTGTTAAAAAAATACTATGCACTTTGTTATCTATATTCGCCAAAAAAGATTCCATTTCAATAATTCACATTAATTTTCTTGGCAAATTAGTGGTAATATGATAAAGATATAATGAGGTAGTGAACTGTATTGCAAAATCCATGAGTGTCAATGTTTGAAAGTTAAGAATCTGCTTTATATTGTTTAAAGTTCATTTAGAAATTTTTGATTAAAAAATTGAAAATTTAATTAGTTTAATAATTTAAATGTAACTGATTTTTAAAGTCAAAAAGTGCAAAGTAATAATGTGAACACGTTATGTGGCATATAGTTATTCAACCAGATTATTTAAATTATTAACGATGTGTTATATAGAAGACTTTCATCAGGTTCTGAAAAACATTAACATAATCTTCTGAAGAAAGTACAATTAAGCAATTGTTTCGAAAACGGATTATATAAAAAATGAATTTCTATATCCATACATTTCATATTGAAAACAAGGCTTTGATTTTTATAACTTTACATAGTATAAAATTTTGTTTTAGTAAACTTAAATATCAGTTGTAAGATATTGCTTAAAAATGTACATACAGTTATGTTTTAAAAATAAATGGATATTTTATAATATTCATTGAAAGCTATCAATCATTAAGAACCATTGAGTGCTATGCATAGTTACAAAAAGTTATTGTGGATAAATATCTGCTATCGATTGAATAAACTTTGCATTCTGTTTCACAGCCAAATTTTCGCCTGCTGTTCAATTGAAAAGAGATGTTTGAAATAGGAAAAATAAATTATCTGGATGTTTATCTTTTCCTTAATTAAAACTTTGGTTTTGCTTCAATTCAGAATTTATAATTAATTTTTTCGTAATTAATGCCGAATTAAATTAAAATAGCGCAATTAATTCAGCGTAAAGTTGCCTATATCACCATGTGATGATTCAAGCAATGTAACACCATTCGCACACGACTCAGAACTTATAAAATTGTCTTCCGCTTTTGAAATTTACTAATTCCAGTTAAGCATGTTCTCTTGTAGCAGAAAAAATTGTACGCCGTCTAATACCCAATTCTTCTTGTAATCCCTTAGGGTAATTTTTTTATAGAAAAAATGATTTTCTCGAAATCTGAGTAAGCATTTTCTACTGGAAGTCAATGCCCTGAAAGTTGGCGCGTGATTCCGTTGGCTTGTCCTGCTAGTCCCATGTAATTTCCTATTAATCACATTAATGCTACATTGTTGCTTAGATTGAATATGTATAATATTTTGTACTTATAATAATACAAATTGTTCATTATTGGAATTATAAAAATAACAGTAGAATCATTTGTGGTCACCTTACATAAAGCAGAAATTTGAATATTTATTCATTTTATTTTCCATTTAAATAAACTATAGTATTTTTAGAGATTCAAATTTTTGATTCCTACTTTTAGTTTTTTTTGTTAAGACTATTCCAATAATGAAATAGTTTCAATT
Source organism: Latrodectus hesperus (assembly GCA_037975125.1). Classification (NCBI taxonomy): domain Eukaryota; kingdom Metazoa; phylum Arthropoda; class Arachnida; order Araneae; family Theridiidae; genus Latrodectus; species Latrodectus hesperus. The sequence goes on from CM075862.1 coordinate 66,034,847, forward strand.
TAATAAATTATCTTTAAGCAATTTATTATGTAAAAGAATTATTATTGAAACTTAATTTTTTATTTTAAAACTTAGATATTTTTTCATTATCGGAGAATATTTTATATACTTAAAACGCAAACTTGCTTTTCAAATTCAGAATTTTCAACAGTAATAGTAATATTCTTGAAATAAAATTAAGTAATTTAATTTAATAAGGGATTTTTAAAGACAATATATATATAATTTTAAAACATAAATTATTCCTTGCTTTTATTTTTGTTATCTTCTCCATGGAAAAATAATATACTAATGGAACAAAATATTTGGATAAAAACCTTTGCAAATAATATTTTTATTAAGTTCTATTTATAAAGCAGTGAAAAAGAGTAAAACCTTTTATTTTGAATTAAATGAGACACATTTTTTGTTTACTTGTGTATTTATCATCGTGTTAAATATCTTCCAAGTTCACCCATCCATTCATTGTTGCGCGTTTATTTGCAAGATTACAAATGCTGTATTTTTGTTAGTAAATACATGTGCATTTTTCTAAAATCATTTTCAATATTTATAGTCTAGTTTTCAAAAACAAATCAAACTATACGCAAAATTAAATTAAATAGACGAATAAATTAAAAACCTATGTAATTAATTACCAAGTGTCATAATTGTAATAAAAACCAAAATTTAAAAATATTTAAATTTATTCAGTAAAAATTTATGATCTATTTAATTTAAATATACGAAAAAAGTACATCTAAGTACAATTTAAGAAAAAATGGATTTAATGACTGTATTTACATAAATTGTTTTACAGAATACGAACACCTGTTAATGTCCATGAACATCTGTAATATTGCCGAATTATTAAGGTAAGTCACTTGGATATTTGCACTAATTGTTTTAATTGTGCAGAGTAAGTTATTTACTTTTGTATAAATTGATACAAGCACTATTGAGATGATGGAATATATTTGAAAAATTAATTTTTATAAATATTTTAAGGTATAAAGTCGATGTTTTTCTAAATTTTGTTGAAAATTTGAGAGTTAATTCTAATTTTTAGAATACTGATGAACTGCTTATAGATTTTCATACATTCTTATAACATATTTTATTTATTTGTAAAATTGATAATTCTTTAAAAAAGAATTTCTAATTTACAATTTTTATGCTTTCGGTCCTAACGTTTTATTTTTCTTTCAAGAGATTGTATTTAAAAATTTCACAAAACATTCCTTAAAAAAGTTTTTTACCCAAATTGCAAAAGACCTATTGATTGTGGCAGGATAGGGTAATTTTAGATGTTAAACTGATGCTCTTTCTATCAAAATTGCAAGGAATTTCTTCTAATCTATGAGTCCTCTTTAAATTGGGTCTTCTTTGTTGAATTTATTTTTCGTAAGAATTTAAAATGATGACGAATGAAGGAATTTATAGTGTTTTGTTTATTAAGAAGTACAACATCAATAAGAAATTTGTTTCATGACTTAACGGAATACAACATGTATTCCGTTAATGTTAAAATATTATGTGTTCAACAATTCTCCCATCAATCTGAGCTTAAAAATATAAATAATATTAACTGCACAAGTATTTGAAATATTTTTCCTTTTAGTTTATTACAGCATGGACAGCTTCTGTAGTAGGATTGTTATTCATATTACAATAATTCGCATGTTATTATTGCAAATTAATTTAGTTTATTAAAATGTATAATACATTTTCCTGTAATAAAATTCGAGAAAATTAAGCAATGTAACTAGGCATCTTTAAAATTATGAAATTAGTATGAAAATTTGATATTATTAAAATAATTATTGTGAAAATTAAAAATAATTACTATGAACATTTGCAGCTGTTAAAAATATCGCATTACAAAATGGAAGGCTTGTTTCATTCATAAGTTTATGTTCTCTGTACCAGGGCTGTAACTTTAAAATGCGGATTTTTTCAATAAAAATACACAACGATTTAGAAAAAATGGATATATTTTATTCAAAGTATCGGCCCTCGCTTTCTACACATTTTTGCCATCTAGTAGGAAAATTATGGATGCCATTCCAAAAGAATGGAACGTCGTTGAGCCATTTTTGGACGTCTTCATAAGAATGGAAGTGCTGCTCGGCAAGTGCGTGTCCCATGGATGAAAACGGGTGATAATCAGAAGGAGTAAGGTCCGGTGAGTACGGAGGGTGGAGTAATATTTCCCATCCAAATGCTGCCAAAGTGTCCTTGAACGGTTTTGCTGTGTGATTGGGTGCGTTGTCATGCAGCAAAATCACTTTCTCATGCCTTCGAGGCCATTCTGGTCGTTTCTTGATCAACGCATAATTTAAATTAATCATTTGTTGTCGGTAGCGATCCGTATTAACGGTTACGTCAGGTTTCAGCAGCTCAAAGTACACAATGCCCTTCTGGTCCTACCACACACAACGGATCTTCTGGATCTTTTGCATGGCTTTTAAGCATTTGGAATGCTACACGAGAAACATTTAATTGCTCTGCCAATATTTCTTGAGTTTGTGTGGCGTCCTCATCCAATAACGCTTGCACTTCGGTGCTCTTCAAACTTTTTCGGTTGATTTTCACGTTCTTTGTCCCTGACATCGAAATCACCACTTCTGAATCGTTTAAGCCACCGTTGGCAAGTGTCGGCAGATAGAGTATGTACACCGTATGTTTCCACAAGAATTCGATATGCCTCCGCTGATTTATTTCTTCTGATTGAATAAGAAAACCAGCACGTGCCGCAAATGCTCTTTGTTTGGTTCAAAACTCGACATGTTTACCATCGATACTAACTCTAATATGTTACTAAGTCTTAAACGTTTAAACAAATGTGTCGTTTTGAAGCTTGCTGTCAGAGCTACAAAATGATATATTGGTTACGATAACAGCATCTATAGGCTTAGTGTGCCATCTACTGGAAACAAATCCGCATTTTAAAGTTGACAGACCTGGTAAATTGAACTTAACTGTGATTATTTAAATTCCTTAAATTCAAGGATTAATGTATTTACAATCCGTTGTTTTCGTTTAATTGTTATTATGTGATTGATTACTAAGCATGAAAAATAGATAAAAATAAAAACGTGAATGAAAATAAAATATTAAGCAAAACCTACGTTATGTTATATTTTAGAAAATTAAGAAGTATTTGTGAATGTTTTCAATAGAAAACTTAAAGCAGCTTTATTCGAAAATGAATTAAAATCTGATTAAATTTAAACTTTTACTTATCAAAAAGCATTATTTAATAAAATTTTTAAAAGAACTAACTACATGTTTCTAAATTGCTAAATTTAACCTTTGATATCACATTATAGAATTTCTAGATGATCAAGGGCTCTAAAAGGGATTTTCATACTCACTTTGGGTGAATTGCCTTCCTAGAAAATATTTCATAAATAGAGGGCCGTTTGCAAATGTCGAAAGAGTTTGTTGTTGCCGTGTACCAGCTAGGCTGATAATATGCGGTGCGCTGCTCCACTTTTCCAACTGAACCATATTTAGGTATGGAGTCCGACTTTCTCAGTACACATATGCCATAGGTACCCGTTTATAGGGTAGGCAACCATTCAGCACCTCATTCATACAAGGAAAGGACAAAGACAGGATAGATACAGAGAAAGTGCATCCATTCACGAACCGGGATTCAAACCCAGGACCTACCTATCCGCAGTTAGGCACGCTGACCACTAGACAAGTTGGGCGGCAGTCGAAAGGGTAGAAGCACTGAAATCTCCAGAGTGACCATTCCAACAGACGTGCATTAAAATAATCATGAAATTAATTTTACTTTCTTCATTCGCTGGGATCGAAATCGAGACTTTTCATTCCAAAAAGCAGTTTCCTGTAATAACATAGTGAATCTTACTAAATTTAACATTAACGCTGTTAAAGACATTAAAATTTGTAACGGAAACATAAGTATCTATAAGTACCTGTATAAATAAAATTCTTATTTCCTATTTCGGTGAAATTTTGTTAGAACTTGAATTAAAAGCCACTGATTGGAATGGAATGAAAATAATATCAGTGTTTTTGTATCTCTATAACTTTAAGTGAATATCCTGTTTCATTAGGAAATTTTGATTACAACTTTAGGAATATATTTAAAGCATAACTAACCCGGGTTTGAACTTAACGTAGAATTGTTTTATAGAGTGATTTGGTTCACATTTAAACATTTGAATATTTTGCAATATAAAATTCTGCCTGCAAGAGCTAGCACGTGCATTTATTTACCATACTTTTAAAATTGCCATATCTACACAATTGCTGCTAAGGCTAAGAAATATGTTCAAAAATGTACATCACTTTTATTCTGTATCAATAAAAAATCCAACTTTTCTAATATAAAAAAACAAGGTTCTGTTTTTGAAAAATATAATTTCTATTAACTGAAACAAACATGGACTGTGCTGTCCATCATAATGCACATAGGAAAACAATTGTAATGCGAGTCAAGTGTACCTAATTCATTGCTTAAAACCTAACTAACTTCCTAATTAAAAATAATTTCCAAACACTCAGTATTTATTATACCTGTATTTTTTACTCTTGGCGCAGCTTGTCCATTTTCGGACCTTGCGCCATAAAACCCAACCAACCAACCAACCTATACCTGTATTTACCCAACCTAAATATAACATTTGATTTCATAATACAAAACAGTTCTTCAGCAATACTAAGAAAATACTAACGCTAATTTTCTTAACCTCAGTTTCTACCATGAAACTAAATAAAACATTTCTATTTGAAATTATCTCCCGCAAAAGAAGGCTGCTAGATTCTTACTGTAGAATGCGTAGAACTTCTGTTGTGTGTTCAAAACGAACAAATATCACCTTGGGTGTGGATGCTTTCTGTGCCCCGAAATCCACTTTATCCTACGGACTCAGAGTAGATACAATTTCCGGGATTATAGCTTCACTTGAAGTGATGCTTGTAGCGATGAGGTTAAATAAAATAAAACTAAACAAAAACTAAAGCTATTCTGCAAGTAACATAAATATATATGTATTTTTATTCAAAAATTATTCCATACTACAAAGATTTGCTTAAAATATCTACAGGACAGATGATGCAATAAATTATGTAAGAATATTCTTAAAATTCAAATAAGCATATATATTATATATAACTGTTTTGTATGCATAACTGCCTCCTGGCAGTTGACTTGTAAAATCCTTAGGAATTTATTATACTTGTTATATATGTATGATACTTATTTGAAATAAATTGAAACTATTAAGAAAGAAGAATATTCTTATGTAAGGTTAAATATTAAGGAAATATTTTTTTATTTCCTGTATTTCAGAGAGTACTTCCAGCGATGATTAAAAGATTCGCCTGGGAGCTCTTTAGGAAAGATTTTGCAATAAAATATGTAAGAATATTCTTAAAATGCAAATAATCAAACTTATAATGAATACCTATAGTGTATATACCACTGCCTCGTTGCAGTTGACATGTAAAACCCATGGGATTTTATTATGCTTGTTATATGTGTATGATACTTATTTGAAATAAATTGAAACTATTAAGAAAGAAGAATATTCTTATGTAAGGTTAAATATTAAGGAAATATTTTTTTATTTCCTGTATTTCAGAGAGTACTTCCAGCGATGATTAAAAGATTCGCCTGGGAGCTCTTTAGGAAAGATTTTGCAATAAAATATGTAAGAATATTCTTAAAATGCAAATAATCAAACTTATTATGAATATACCTATAGTGTATATAGTACTGCCTCGTTGCAGTTGACATGTAAAACCCATGGGATTTTATTATGCTTGTTATATCTGTATGATACTTATTTGAAATATATTGAAACTATTAAGAAAGAAGAATATTCTTATGTAAGGTTAAATATTAAGGAAATATTTTCATATTTCCTGTATTTCAGAGAGTACTTCCAGCGATGATTAAAAGATTCGCCTGGGAGCTCTTTAGGAAAGATTTTGCAATAAAATATGTAAGAATATTCTTAACATGCAAATAATCAAACTTATTATGAATATACCTATAGTGTATATAGTACTGCCTCGTTGCAGTTGACATGTAAAACCCATGGGATTTTATTATGCTTGTTATATCTGTATGATACTTATTTGAAATATATTGAAACTATTAAGAAAGAAGAATATTCTTACGTAAGGTTAAATATTAAGGAAATATTTTCATATTTCCTGTATTTCAGAGAGTACTTCCAGCGATGATTAAAAGATTCGCCTGGGAGCTCTTTAGGAAAGATTTTGCAATAAAATATGTAAGAATATTCTTAACATGCAAATAATCAAACTTATTATGAATATACCTATAGTGTATATAGTACTGCCTCGTTGCAGTTGACATGTAAAACCCATGGGATTTTATTATGCTTGTTATATCTGTATGATACTTATTTGAAATATATTGAAACTATTAAGAAAGAAGAATATTCTTACGTAAGGTTAAATATTAAGGAAATATTTTCATATTTCCTGTATTTCAGAGAGTACTTCCAGCGATGATTAAAAGATTCGCCTGGGAGCTCTTTAGGAAAGATTTTGCAATAAAATATGTAAGAATATTCTTAACATGCAAATAATCAAACTTATTATGAATATACCTATAGTGTATATAGTACTGCCTCGTTGCAGTTGACATGTAAAACCCATGGGATTTTATTATGCTTGTTATATCTGTATGATACTTATTTGAAATATATTGAAACTATTAAGAAAGAAGAATATTCTTACGTAAGGTTAAATATTAAGGAAATATTTTCATATTTCCTGTATTTCAGAGAGTACTTCCAGCGATGATTAAAAGATTCGCCTGGGAGCTCTTTAGGAAAGATTTTGCAATAAAATATGTAAGAATATTCTTAACATGCAAATAATCAAACTTATTATGAATATACCTATAGTGTATATAGTACTGCCTCGTTGCAGTTGACATGTAAAACCCATGGGATTTTATTATGCTTGTTATATCTGTATGATACTTATTTGAAATATATTGAAACTATTAAGAAAGAAGAATATTCTTACGTAAGGTTAAATATTAAGGAAATATTTTCATATTTCCTGTATTTCAGAGAGTACTTCCAGCGATGATTAAAAGATTCGCCTGGGAGCTCTTTAGGAAAGATTTTGCAATAAAATATGTAAGAATATTCTTAACATGCAAATAATCAAACTTATTATGAATATACCTATAGTGCATATAGTACTGCCTCGTTGCAGTTGACATGTAAAACCCATGGGATTTTATTATGCTTGTTATATCTGTATGATACTTATTTGAAATATATTGAAACTATTAAGAAAGAAGAATATTCTTACGTAAGGTTAAATATTAAGGAAATATTTTCATATTTCCTGTATTTCAGAGAGTACTTCCAGCGATGATTAAAAGATTCGCCTGGGAGCTCTTTAGGAAAGATTTTGCAATAAAATATGTAAGAATATTCTTAACATGCAAATAATCAAACTTATTATGAATATACCTATAGTGTATATAGTACTGCCTCGTTGCAGTTGACATGTAAAACCCATGGGATTTTATTATGCTTGTTATATCTGTATGATACTTATTTGAAATATATTGAAACTATTAAGAAAGAAGAATATTCTTACGTAAGGTTAAATATTAAGGAAATATTTTCATATTTCCTGTATTTCAGAGAGTACTTCCAGCGATGATTAAAAGATTCGCCTGGGAGCTCTTTAGGAAAGATTTTGCAATAAAATATGTAAGAATATTCTTAACATGCAAATAATCAAACTTATTATGAATATACCTATAGTGTATATAGTACTGCCTCGTTGCAGTTGACATGTAAAACCCATGGGATTTTATTATGCTTGTTATATCTGTATGATACTTATTTGAAATATATTGAAACTATTAAGAAAGAAGAATATTCTTACGTAAGGTTAAATATTAAGGAAATATTTTCATATTTCCTGTATTTCAGAGAGTACTTCCAGCGATGATTAAAAGATTCGCCTGGGAGCTCTTTAGGAAAGATTTTGCAATAAAATATGTAAGAATATTCTTAACATGCAAATAATCAAACTTATTATGAATATACCTATAGTGTATATAGTACTGCCTCGTTGCAGTTGACATGTAAAACCCATGGGATTTTATTATGCTTGTTATATCTGTATGATACTTATTTGAAATATATTGAAACTATTAAGAAAGAAGAATATTCTTACGTAAGGTTAAATATTAAGGAAATATTTTCATATTTCCTGTATTTCAGAGAGTACTTCCAGCGATGATTAAAAGATTCGCCTGGGAGCTCTTTAGGAAAGATTTTGCAATAAAATATGTAAGAATATTCTTAACATGCAAATAATCAAACTTATTATGAATATACCTATAGTGTATATAGTACTGCCTCGTTGCAGTTGACATGTAAAACCCATGGGATTTTATTATGCTTGTTATATCTGTATGATACTTATTTGAAATATATTGAAACTATTAAGAAAGAAGAATATTCTTACGTAAGGTTAAATATTAAGGAAATATTTTCATATTTCCTGTATTTCAGAGAGTACTTCCAGCGATGATTAAAAGATTCGCCTGGGAGCTCTTTAGGAAAGATTTTGCAATAAAATATGTAAGAATATTCTTAACATGCAAATAATCAAACTTATTATGAATATACCTATAGTGTATATAGTACTGCCTCGTTGCAGTTGACATGTAAAACCCATGGGATTTTATTATGCTTGTTATATCTGTATGATACTTATTTGAAATATATTGAAACTATTAAGAAAGAAGAATATTCTTACGTAAGGTTAAATATTAAGGAAATATTTTCATATTTCCTGTATTTCAGAGAGTACTTCCAGCGATGATTAAAAGATTCGCCTGGGAGCTCTTTAGGAAAGATTTTGCAATAAAATATGTAAGAATATTCTTAACATGCAAATAATCAAACTTATTATGAATATACCTATAGTGTATATAGTACTGCCTCGTTGCAGTTGACATGTAAAACCCATGGGATTTTATTATGCTTGTTATATCTGTATGATACTTATTTGAAATATATTGAAACTATTAAGAAAGAAGAATATTCTTACGTAAGGTTAAATATTAAGGAAATATTTTCATATTTCCTGTATTTCAGAGAGTACTTCCAGCGATGATTAAAAGATTCGCCTGGGAGCTCTTTAGGAAAGATTTTGCAATAAAATATGTAAGAATATTCTTAACATGCAAATAATCAAACTTATTATGAATATACCTATAGTGTATATAGTACTGCCTCGTTGCAGTTGACATGTAAAACCCATGGGATTTTATTATGCTTGTTATATCTGTATGATACTTATTTGAAATATATTGAAACTATTAAGAAAGAAGAATATTCTTACGTAAGGTTAAATATTAAGGAAATATTTTCATATTTCCTGTATTTCAGAGAGTACTTCCAGCGATGATTAAAAGATTCGCCTGGGAGCTCTTTAGGAAAGATTTTGCAATAAAATATGTAAGAATATTCTTAACATGCAAATAATCAAACTTATTATGAATATACCTATAGTGTATATAGTACTGCCTCGTTGCAGTTGACATGTAAAACCCATGGGATTTTATTATGCTTGTTATATCTGTATGATACTTATTTGAAATATATTGAAACTATTAAGAAAGAAGAATATTCTTACGTAAGGTTAAATATTAAGGAAATATTTTCATATTTCCTGTATTTCAGAGAGTACTTCCAGCGATGATTAAAAGATTCGCCTGGGAGCTCTTTAGGAAAGATTTTGCAATAAAATATGTAAGAATATTCTTAACATGCAAATAATCAAACTTATTATGAATATACCTATAGTGTATATAGTACTGCCTCGTTGCAGTTGACATGTAAAACCCATGGGATTTTATTATGCTTGTTATATCTGTATGATACTTATTTGAAATATATTGAAACTATTAAGAAAGAAGAATATTCTTACGTAAGGTTAAATATTAAGGAAATATTTTCATATTTCCTGTATTTCAGAGAGTACTTCCAGCGATGATTAAAAGATTCGCCTGGGAGCTCTTTAGGAAAGATTTTGCAATAAAATATGTAAGAATATTCTTAACATGCAAATAATCAAACTTATTATGAATATACCTATAGTGTATATAGTACTGCCTCGTTGCAGTTGACATGTAAAACCCATGGGATTTTATTATGCTTGTTATATCTGTATGATACTTATTTGAAATATATTGAAACTATTAAGAAAGAAGAATATTCTTACGTAAGGTTAAATATTAAGGAAATATTTTCATATTTCCTGTATTTCAGAGAGTACTTCCAGCGATGATTAAAAGATTCGCCTGGGAGCTCTTTAGGAAAGATTTTGCAATAAAATATGTAAGAATATTCTTAACATGCAAATAATCAAACTTATTATGAATATACCTATAGTGCATATAGTACTGCCTCGTTGCAGTTGACATGTAAAACCCATGGGATTTTATTATGCTTGTTATATCTGTATGATACTTATTTGAAATATATTGAAACTATTAAGAAAGAAGAATATTCTTACGTAAGGTTAAATATTAAGGAAATATTTTCATATTTCCTGTATTTCAGAGAGTACTTCCAGCGATGATTAAAAGATTCGCCTGGGAGCTCTTTAGGAAAGATTTTGCAATAAAATATGTAAGAATATTCTTAACATGCAAATAATCAAACTTATTATGAATATACCTATAGTGTATATAGTACTGCCTCGTTGCAGTTGACATGTAAAACCCATGGGATTTTATTATGCTTGTTATATCTGTATGATACTTATTTGAAATATATTGAAACTATTAAGAAAGAAGAATATTCTTACGTAAGGTTAAATATTAAGGAAATATTTTCATATTTCCTGTATTTCAGAGAGTACTTCCAGCGATGATTAAAAGATTCGCCTGGGAGCTCTTTAGGAAAGATTTTGCAATAAAATATGTAAGAATATTCTTAACATGCAAATAATCAAACTTATTATGAATATACCTATAGTGCATATAGTACTGCCTCGTTGCAGTTGACATGTAAAACCCATGGGATTTTATTATGCTTGTTATATCTGTATGATACTTATTTGAAATATATTGAAACTATTAAGAAAGAAGAATATTCTTACGTAAGGTTAAATATTAAGGAAATATTTTCATATTTCCTGTATTTCAGAGAGTACTTCCAGCGATGATTAAAAGATTCGCCTGGGAGCTCTTTAGGAAAGATTTTGCAATAAAATATGTAAGAATATTCTTAACATGCAAATAATCAAACTTATTATGAATATACCTATAGTGCATATAGTACTGCCTCGTTGCAGTTGACATGTAAAACCCATGGGATTTTATTATGCTTGTTATATCTGTATGATACTTATTTGAAATATATTGAAACTATTAAGAAAGAAGAATATTCTTACGTAAGGTTAAATATTAAGGAAATATTTTCATATTTCCTGTATTTCAGAGAGTACTTCCAGCGATGATTAAAAGATTCGCCTGGGAGCTCTTTAGGAAAGATTTTGCAATAAAATATGTAAGAATATTCTTAACATGCAAATAATCAAACTTATTATGAATATACCTATAGTGCATATAGTACTGCCTCGTTGCAGTTGACATGTAAAACCCATGGGATTTTATTATGCTTGTTATATCTGTATGATACTTATTTGAAATATATTGAAACTATTAAGAAAGAAGAATATTCTTACGTAAGGTTAAATATTAAGGAAATATTTTCATATTTCCTGTATTTCAGAGAGTACTTCCAGCGATGATTAAAAGATTCGCCTGGGAGCTCTTTAGGAAAGATTTTGCAATAAAATATGTAAGAATATTCTTAACATGCAAATAATCAAACTTATTATGAATATACCTATAGTGTATATAGTACTGCCTCGTTGCAGTTGACATGTAAAACCCATGGGATTTTATTATGCTTGTTATATCTGTATGATACTTATTTGAAATATATTGAAACTATTAAGAAAGAAGAATATTCTTACGTAAGGTTAAATATTAAGGAAATATTTTCATATTTCCTGTATTTCAGAGAGTACTTCCAGCGATGATTAAAAGATTCGCCTGGGAGCTCTTTAGGAAAGATTTTGCAATAAAATATGTAAGAATATTCTTAACATGCAAATAATCAAACTTATTATGAATATACCTATAGTGCATATAGTACTGCCTCGTTGCAGTTGACATGTAAAACCCATGGGATTTTATTATGCTTGTTATATCTGTATGATACTTATTTGAAATATATTGAAACTATTAAGAAAGAAGAATATTCTTACGTAAGGTTAAATATTAAGGAAATATTTTCATATTTCCTGTATTTCAGAGAGTACTTCCAGCGATGATTAAAAGATTCGCCTGGGAGCTCTTTAGGAAAGATTTTGCAATAAAATATGTAAGAATATTCTTAACATGCAAATAATCAAACTTATTATGAATATACCTATAGTGTATATAGTACTGCCTCGTTGCAGTTGACATGTAAAACCCATGGGATTTTATTATGCTTGTTATATCTGTATGATACTTATTTGAAATATATTGAAACTATTAAGAAGAAGAATATTCTTACGTAAGGTTAAATATTAAGGAAATATTTTCATATTTCCTGTATTTCAGAGAGTACTTCCAGCGATGATTAAAAGATTCGCCTGGGAGCTCTTTAGGAAAGATTTTGCAATAAAATATGTAAGAATATTCTTAACATGCAAATAATCAAACTTATTATGAATATACCTATAGTGTATATAGTACTGCCTCGTTGCAGTTGACATGTAAAACCCATGGGATTTTATTATGCTTGTTATATCTGTATGATACTTATTTGAAATATATTGAAACTATTAAGAAAGAAGAATATTCTTACGTAAGGTTAAATATTAAGGAAATATTTTCATATTTCCTGTATTTCAGAGAGTACTTCCAGCGATGATTAAAAGATTCGCCTGGGAGCTCTTTAGGAAAGATTTTGCAATAAAATATGTAAGAATATTCTTAACATGCAAATAATCAAACTTATTATGAATATACCTATAGTGTATATAGTACTGCCTCGTTGCAGTTGACATGTAAAACCCATGGGATTTTATTATGCTTGTTATATCTGTATGATACTTATTTGAAATATATTGAAACTATTAAGAAAGAAGAATATTCTTACGTAAGGTTAAATATTAAGGAAATATTTTCATATTTCCTGTATTTCAGAGAGTACTTCCAGCGATGATTAAAAGATTCGCCTGGGAGCTCTTTAGGAAAGATTTTGCAATAAAATATGTAAGAATATTCTTAACATGCAAATAATCAAACTTATTATGAATATACCTATAGTGTATATAGTACTGCCTCGTTGCAGTTGACATGTAAAACCCATGGGATTTTATTATGCTTGTTATATCTGTATGATACTTATTTGAAATATATTGAAACTATTAAGAAAGAAGAATATTCTTATGTAAGGTTAAATATTAAGGAAATATTTTCATATTTCCTGTATTTCAGAGAGTACTTCCAGCGATGATTAAAAGATTCGCCTGGGAGCTCTTTAGGAAAGATTTTGCAATAAAATATGTAAGAATATTCTTAACATGCAAATAATCAAACTTATTATGAATATACCTATAGTGTATATAGTACTGCCTCGTTGCAGTTGACATGTAAAACCCATGGGATTTTATTATGCTTGTTATATCTGTATGATACTTATTTGAAATATATTGAAACTATTAAGAAAGAAGAATATTCTTACGTAAGGTTAAATATTAAGGAAATATTTTCATATTTCCTGTATTTCAGAGAGTACTTCCAGCGATGATTAAAAGATTCGCCTGGGAGCTCTTTAGGAAAGATTTTGCAATAAAATATGTAAGAATATTCTTAACATGCAAATAATCAAACTTATTATGAATATACCTATAGTGTATATAGTACTGCCTCGTTGCAGTTGACATGTAAACATCATGGGATTTTATTATACTTGTTATATCTGTTTGATCCTTATTTTAAATAAATGGAAACTATTAAGAAAGAAGAATATTCTTACGTAAGGTTAAATATTTAGGAAATGTTTTTATATTTACTGTGTTTCAGAGATTACTTCCAGCGATGATTAAAAGATTCACCTGGGTGCTCTTTAGGAAAAATTTAGCAATAAAATATGGAAGAATATTCTTTATATATATATATATATATATATATATATATATATATATATATATATATATATATATATATATATATATATATCGAAATATATAATAAATAAATCCAAATATATAATAAATAAATAATTTTGAATCGATAAAACTGCTTTTGGCAGTTGACTTGTAAAACTCATGTGAATATATAATTTCAGTTTTAACTTTGATACTTATTTAAAAGTAATAATTATCAAGGAAGGATATTCTTATGTAAGTTTAAATTTTATATAAGGAAATATTTCCTGTAGTCAGAAACACTTCCAGCTTTGTTTAATAGATTCGTGTTGGTGCTCTTTAGAGATGTTTTTACAAAAATATAGTAAAATATTCTTAAAATGCAAATTATCAAACGTATTAGGAATAACTATATTTCATTTATAACTGCCTTCTTTGTATGAATAACGAATTTTTTAATATTCAAACAATCAATTGTATGATGAATAATTTTTTTGAATGCAATCTGCCTCTCGGTGATTGACTTGTCAAACCCATTGGAATTTAATACGATTGTGGTATCTTTTCCACCTTTATTTAAAAGTAATATATATTTTATTCAAAAAATTAGTCTTTTGTATGTTGAAATATTAAGGAAATATTTCTATATATTCTCTATTCAGAGTACTTTCAGGGAAGATTAAGGGATTCGATTGGGTGCTCTATAGGAAAGATTTTGTAATGTAATATATAAGATAGAGAATGTAATTAAAATTGTTTGTGTGAAAGAATGAAATGCGGGCATTATGGCGTTTGTATTGGTTCTAAATTTCATTTGAACTGTAGGCATTGGTTTATTTCGCCCAGTGGTGCAAACGATGACGGTTGCAGTACAAAATGAACAGTTCAAGCTATATTTAGCAGTATGTTTTTATTTTTAATTTGTAAAAATATATTTTCATTAAAATTTATGTAGTGGAATTTTTATTCGATTCTTATTAAAAAACAACGATATTCCGACGTAAAATTTAATTTGTGTTTATATTTTGTGAAACTTTATCCAATTTATATTTTTTCTATGTCACTTTCAAAGAGTTTGCAAAAATAGTTCTCACGAGAGCTTCATTATAGTATTAATGTGAAAGTAATACTCTAGTACGATGAATGTTGATGTATGCTATTTGCAAAGATTTTTCTCCTCAAAAATGTGTTCTAAACGTAATTTCCTCAATGGAGATGTCTTTCTGTACTTAGTATGCATTTTATTTTATCATGAATGAATATTTTTCTTTTAAATTTGATAGGAGGATATGTCTCTATATTTTCTCGTCGACAAATTAAAATTTGAGTCATGATGAAGAGTCACTGAATCCTTTTATTTATTTTCAACGTATTAAGAATATTTATCTAAATATCTAATTACATATTATACATCATCTTTGATATTTGTGGAGATTAATCTCTCATGTGAATATTATTCCTATGGAAGTTTGTTATTATACTTCTGTAAATTTAGTTCTCTATTATCTGCAGAAATATGATTTGGCTCGAGGCATGTTCTGGAAATGTCTAGTACATTTAACCCACGGCAGCTTTCAATTTATACTATACGTATGCAATTTATTTAACCACACATCTAAGAATATTATTTTAATTTTAAAATAGAGGAAATGTTCTTATATTTTCTTCTTAAATAAAGGTCTGATGATAAAATGATTCACATAATGTGGATTTTTTTTTAAATTATCAAAAATATTCTTAAATTCTTCTAAAATACGTGGATGCCTCAATCAAAGATACTTACAAACCAATTTTCCTTTATAATACATTTTTAAGCACAATATTAGACAGTGTCTAATATTATGTGTTTAAAAATGTATTATATTAGAATGTAGCTTTTTTCTTGTGTGTGCTGAAGCTTCTTGCAATCTGTGGGATCTTTCAAACTGCGTAATAAAAAGACTATTTTATTATCTAAGAATATTACACTTCCAAAAGTTAAGCACGGAGAGGAAAATGCTATTTTCCGGAAGCCAATCAGAATTGAAGAGGATGCAAATCGCTGCAGAGGTAGATGGAAGTATGCAAATATGTTAATTTTGCATACAAATAATAAAACAGTCAAATATATTGGTTAAGGAAATATGATATTAATTTTAACATTATAAATTATCTTCAATTGTTATGCCCATTTTTTAAACTCATGTGAATTGAAAATATTTTACATCCAAAGAGGTCATTAAATTATGCTTACAATCGATACAACATACACAAATTCTTTCTATCAATAAATTTTAATTTATTTCATATTGTTATCTTCTCAGTGAAATAGCATATTTTCAAGTAATATATTTCATACAGGCTCCAAAAGCTTATACATATGAACTTTATAGCTCTAAGAATTAATGAAACATTACAGTAGTTGGCCCTACTTTTGTTTTAATGGACGATAACACACGTCCCCATAGAGCTGACATCATCGATGACTACCTGGAGAGTGAAGGGATTGAGCGTATGGTGTGGCCAGCATATTCGCCTGACCTTAATCCCATTGAAAATCTTTGGGACGGTCTCGGCTGTGCTGTATCTTCACGTTTCCCACCTCCTGCCACTCTTATTGAGCTGGAAACTGCTCTACAAGAAGAATGGCTATTGCTTACTTCTGCGGTGGTTGACCATATAATTGAAAGCATGGTCACAAGGTGTAAGCTGATGAGTGATTACTGCATTCTAATAACATTGTGATACATCTTCATGATGCATATAAGGAGCTTTCTTCCTGGAGACTATTTCTTTACAACCGACATTATAATGTGCTTGAAAATTAGTCAAGTGTTATGTGCGAAAGTATATTATTCTCAAATAATGCTTTTTCTCTGCAAAGGCTGATAATTCCTTCTTGGATGGATTCATTCTTTGTTATACGAATGTGATTTATCTTATCGTAGAAGAATATTCTTTTAACTTTGAAGAAGAGATATCTTTCTTTCATCATTCTAAAACGAAAGAACCAAGTAATCGTTAATATTCCTCTTAAGTTTTATATCCAATATGAATATTTCTTCTTAAATTTCTATTCATTTCATTCGTACAGCCAATATAAATCCTACCCCAGGCTAAAATTTATCAACTGGGCAAATTAGGTTTTTATTTATACAAATACAATGATAACCAGGTATCTAATATACAGTGGTGGCCAAATTGTGGACACTTATGTTTTTGAACTTTGTTGTGTTCAAAACTTAGCAAAACGTAACATTATAGAAAATGTTACGTTTCGCAAAATGCAAACTTGTATATATCATTTTAAAGAGAATTTATTACTGAATTCAATACAAAACACAAGCATCAATTATTTGCAGTGCAATAAAAGTTAAACGATAATAGTTATCCATATACATTAGATAGTGATGATTGCAGTGACTGTGAAGAACCCAGTTAGTGTTATAATTTGGTCATGCATGTCAGCAGATGGTATTGGTCGCCTTCATGTCATCGATGGGACACTGAATGCCAGAAAATGCATTGACACTATTCTAAAACGAAAACTTCTACCTTCCATCAGCGATCTCTTTCCCAACAATGCTTCGTTTATTTTTCTCAGCAGGATTCTGCTCTTTGCCACACGGCCAAAATATCGGAAGAGTGGCTTCGTACAAAGAGTATTAAATTGTTGTCATGGCCAGGAAACAGTCCTTATCTCAATCCTATCGAAAATTTGTTGCACCGTTTGAAAACTCTTGTCCGAACGAGGCGCCCATCAAATAAAAGGGAACTAATTGAGGCTATAGTTGTTTCCTGGCATCATGTAATAACGAAAGAAGAGCTTAAAACTCTTGTCAGCTCAATGAAATGTCGATGTGAAGCTGTAATCAAAAATGAAGGGTACTCTACTAAGTACTGATAACTCACTACAATCATTATTATCTAATGTATATGGATAACTATTATCGTTTAACTTTTTTGTATTACAAATAAATGAATTTTCTGTTTTGTATTGAATTCAATAATAAATTCTCTTTAAAATGATATATAAAAGTTTGCATTTTGTGAAACGTAACGCTTTCTTTATAGTTTATAGGCATACAAAGTTCAAAAACAAAAATTTCCAAAAGTGTCCACAATTTTGGCCACCACTGTATATGTTGGGTGGAAGTAACTACTTTGGAATGGTAAATAAATTAGGAAACATTTTTTTTGCTTCTGAATTTATGGAGGCAATATTAGAAATAATTGTATTATCTTACAGTAGAATATTTTTGACAATTTAGAAATTATATACATATTCAGTCTTTTAATTAACTCTCTCCTTGCTATAATTAATTATAATATCCAAGTGTATCATTCCGTAGTTTTGAATATGAATGTGGTAGTCTCCCAATTAATCTTACCCATTCTATTTAATATTTTATTTTTATTTATGAGAGTTTCAGTCGTGCATTTACATTTGCTGATTTTATTTATAAGCAGCATCCTTAAGCTTGTTAAATGCTTCATTGCAACATGTTTCTCATCATTTTATGCATCAAAATGGACTTTAAATCAGAATTAAATTTGGTAAACTGTACCTTATATCTAGAAAAAGGAGAACTAAAATGATAAGCATTTCACTACTTTTGGATATTTTTTGAGTTGAAGTGTGAGTATACATTGTTATAAATCTAGATTTGGAAGATCAGGAAGATAGTTTTTTTTTAAAAAAACAAAGAACTTATTTTTTTGTTGTTTGGATCATATTAACAATTTTTACGTTTCGTTTCATATCTACTGTAATTTTGAATAGACGCATGAATATTCAATTTTTACGAATTGTTTCTACTGTGTACTTAAACATCATGAAATATAATTTGAAACCACATTAATTTATTATACCAAACAAAACTTAAGCGAAATATTTAACTTCCTTCCAATTTTGATAAAAAAAAATCAATTTTCAGTGAAAGAAGTAAAAAAGGCTATCATTTTTCGGAGTTATCATTTCCAATTTATCAGATGAAATATTTTAACTGGCCATTTGATCTATACTTATTGTTAAATAAAATGTCGACTCTTTTGAAATTAATATTTTCTTAAAGATTTCAATAAATGAATATTTTTAAGAAATGGACATTTTTTTAGCTTGCTTACAAAATTTTATTAGGATTTTTTTCAAAACTCTTCTAAATATTAATTTTTGAGCATTAAAAGTGAATTTTTTTCCAATGGCGGGCACAAGAGGGTTAAACCCTATGCCACAACAAGGCTAGAGACTGCTACTCATTTGTCGTTACCCAGCGGGCACCTGTGAACCAAGTCACGGAGGCGAGTAGCGTTACCCGCGCCATACCACTACGAACCCGTTTATAGCGCGGGCCACATTCATACAACATCACAGAAGAAAGAACAGAGAAGGAAAGAAACATCCATACCCGAACCGGGATTTGAACCCGGGACCAACAGCTCAGGAGTCAGGAACGCTAACCACTCAGCCAATCGGTGGGCATTAAAAGAGAATAAGCCAATGAAATATTAGAAACAATATTTTAAATTGTCCTTAAGTATTTTGAGATGACAATTGAAAAGAAATTGATTTGATTAAAAATTTAAGCTTTCACTGAATAATGTTAGATTTTACAATTAAAGTCAGAGCCCACAACGTGATGCTGTGACAATGGTTTTGTGTTAAATTTTACAAATTATTTATCTAATTTAATTTGTGTGTTAGTATTTTATATAAGCTTTTTCTAAAATACATATTTAAAATTTAGAAAATTTTAAAATATTTTTCCCATTTTATTTTTAAAGCTTGAAATCACAATTCACTTATTAATTTTTAATATTTAAAATGAAATTAACATGTTCAATAAGCGTATCATTTTTAGATTTTTTTAATGTGCGGATAACTTTTAAAATTTAATCAGATTCAGCGGTACAAGGGGTGAAGGTTATACAATATTTTTTACAATGGGGCAACCCAATGTGTATGCCATCTTTGCCCTGAAAGTGAAAGAATAGAGAAACACACAAAGAGAGAGAAAGGACCCTCAATTCTCGAACCAAGACTCGAACCCGGTACCTATTGTTTTGAAGTTAGGGATGCTAACCACTCAGCCATTGGTTAGTTATAATTTTTAAAATTAAATTAATAAAAAGCTCTATAAGTTTTAGAATATTCATATAGTTGATAAATATTATTTATAAATAGAAGTATATTCTCCAGAACGAGAGATACTAATTGATAATTTTTAATTCCATTAATTAAATTAAATTTCCTTTGGTTTTGGTGGATGTGGCATTGTATCCCATTCAAGCTGTAAAAGCTTTTGGCGAGTGACCAAACTTGTGTGAGGTCTCGAGTTGTCTTGGTGAAACGCTACACATTTGCTGTTGAATAGTTCTGGCCTTTTCTGTTGAAGTGCATCATTCAATTTGTCCAGCTGATGACAGTAGACTTCCAAATTAATCGTTGTGTTATCCAGTAAAAGCTAAAAAAACGATTCCTTTAAAATTCCACCAAGCAGACAGAATTACCTTTTTTGGTGAATATCGGCTTTGGAAATAATTTCAGCCAGTTAATCGGTTTTGCTCCATGACCTCTTGCGTTTGACGTTGTTGTATACAGCCCATTTTTCATCCCAAGTGATGATGCGCTTCAAAAACGGATCATTTTCGTGACGTTTGAGAAGCGAATCGCAGACGTCAATGCAGCGATAGATTTCTCTCTGTGAGAACATGGGGAACCCTTACATCGAGCTTCGAGGATAATCCCAGGCCTTTCAAGGGGTAATAAACTGTTGTTATTCGCTGTTTCCCATCAACTAATGTCTTTATCGCGTATTTTTCAGCTTCAACCGGCCTTCCCGAACATGGTGCATCTTTGACACCAAAATTGCCGAATCGAAATTTAGCGAACCATTTCTGGCACTGGCGTGCTGTCAACATACCTTCTCCATACACATCTGCCAATTTCTTTCTGGCTTGAACAGCATTTTTACCCTTTCTGTAGTAAAACAGTAAGATATGTCGAAAAGGCTGCTTATCGCTCTCCATTTTTAAAAGGGCACCAACCAAAAACTACTGCGTAGAATTAATTGGAATTTTTCACACACAAGTCTTGCTATATGAGCTCTCAAAGCATACAATAATTATACGGCTTAAGTCTGAAGTTGGGTGCAAAAAAATACAATTAAATCCTCTGCCGGAAAAAACGAAATTACTTTCTGAACAACCCAATATCTTTCATGAATTATGACGTAGTATTTCTCTCTTGTAAACATTTTATGTGCTGCTGCTTTTTCATTAACAAAACAACTTTCGTGTCCTTTTATGAATGGTATAGACTTTACAACTATTATTTAATAGTCGGAAAGGTTTATATGTTATATTTTGCATTTCATTTTTTATTCGGTTTTAAGTTTAATTTTTTGAAATGTGTGTATATATATATTAAAGACAACGTTGATATCATTGGCGTTCCCTTCCATCACAAGCAGATTCCTATATAGGGGTGAAAGGATAATGCGCTACCAAGTTTGTTATTTTTAAAATTCAAATGGCAGTTTTCAAAAAAATATCCATTAAGCAGATTTCTCAATAATTTATTCCTGTT
Organism: Latrodectus hesperus; assembly: GCA_037975125.1. NCBI lineage: Eukaryota > Metazoa > Arthropoda > Arachnida > Araneae > Theridiidae > Latrodectus > Latrodectus hesperus. The sequence continues at coordinate 66,056,604 of CM075862.1, forward strand.
TCATTTATTGAAATAGTTTATTTTGATAAGCATATTTGATTGTCATTAGTATTATTTATGTGAAATAAATTTAAAAATTGCACTTATTTATGCATACTTATTTACAGAACATTTGCTTATTACTTTCTTAAATATGTGTTTTTGTAGATAATATAAAAATATTCCTAATTTTAAAGATAGTAACATTCATGTTTTTAATTTTTTTCCTTCCATGTCTCTTTGGATGAGATTTCTGGGTGCCACAGAACCTTCCTAGAGCTGCTGTTGAAAAGAGATCTCGTAAGTGAGGTTACAACCTTTTTTCCGTTTTTGGAATCTTATTTTTATATGATTTAATAATTAAATTGGCATATAATCAGTCTGCTGCATTCTCTTAAGATTGAGAAAATTCTTAAATTTTTCATTCTTTGCTAAATTATGCAAATATAAACTTCTTACAAAAAATTTCTAATATGTGTGTGTGTGCATACAAATTTTATATTATCTTCTGATTAAATATTAGCTTTCTTTGTGTGTGGTATAATTTATTTACAAAAATTTATTTTTGTATTTAAATAGATTTAAGAGTTATTCTAGATGAAGTTTTACATTAATAGATTATTTTTTTAATTGTTAGTAAAATTCATTTTTAATAAAATATTCACCCCACAAGTAATTCCATACATGGATTGTCATATTAATTTACTTAACAAAATAGGAAGTTGAGAAAAATGATAAAATAATACATATTATTTTTTAAAATTCCTTTTTAATTAAAATGTAAAAATATGATATTGTCTGTACTACTGCATGTGCATCTTTTATCTAGCATTACGAGACGTTTAACTTTTAACAGTGAGAAGGGACCCCGTTCTGTACCTATTGATTATCGGGTTGGTTCCCCTCCATCACTCTTGTTCATTCCCCCTCAAGTCCTACAGACAGCCTCAACGCGGCGAGGGGGTGTCAGTGGGCGGAATGGGTGAAGTACGTCGGGAGTTTTACTCCTGGTAGGGTCACCCAAGGCGTGAAGGCCATTCCACTATGCTCAGTTAAGGTTTGTAGGCGAAGGAGCAAAGTCAGTCTTCCACCGTCGGTCGGTGCTCCAGAGAACGGAAGCTGCACGTTTCCCCATCCATGATGTCCACAATGCTACGTGCCTTGCCCCAAATGCAACTCGGCGAGTGCGTCTCCGAAACATATTATCTTTGGCCGGGGACTTAATAAAGAGGACATCTTCGAATCACTAGTCATAGACTTTCTGGTAGTTCACGACGTCATGGACCTAGTTTAGCCCTGCTGAACAAAGGGGATTGGAAAGAAGACTCTTATTCATTAAAAAAATATTTACATAGCAGGATGATTATATACCCACCTTTTTACACGTCTGAAAATTAAAACACAATAATTTGTGTACAACAAGATATCTATCAAAAAGAATCTGAAACTAGGGCGCATTAATGTATAATTGAACATTTTATGTTAATGTTCAATTATACATTAAATTATAGAACATAAATGAACTGAATATAACAAAATGTAATATTCGGTTATAATACATATATATACAGACGAGATTTGGGACAAGTGGAATACTATTTGTAACTTAAGTGACTATCGTTAACGGTATGTATCACTAACATAGAATTAGAAATAAAAAGATGGGAAAATAAATGTTCTATATAATTATATAATTTAAAATATTGTGAAATTGTTAAATGTTCACGAGTGAATGAGTCTCTGATGTGAAGTCCGATTCCGATGAGCTTGATGTTTCCAAATTTGCCGCAGCCTATCTCTACCACATACAAACATCAAATTCGTGAGCAGCAAACATCACAATATCTGTAATTCTTTTTTTTTTTTTGAAAAGTGCTTGAAAGGAAAAAGTTAGAAAAGCGATGGATGGCCCATTAGCAGGTTTTTTTTTATTAAATGTAAGTGATTCGTGAGGGGCAGATCTGCAAATGGTTGTCAAATATACCTTCGATTCCACACAAGCATGGACTTTACTTAGATTTTTAATTATCTTGAAGTAAATGGAGAAAGGACCATGGTTAGTTATCATGTAATTGATGTATGGATTTATTTAGGTAGTATTGTTTGTAAGAATAGGGACTATTTGTTTGAGGAATCGGCCTTGTTCTGTGGCATACCATTGCTCTTGCATAAGCTTAAAGTCTTGCTTCGGTTTTAAGTAAAGAGGAGGTTTTGAGTATGGCGAGATAATTATTTGGGTATTAGTTTCCTTTACTACATCTCTCTTTTGCTCTTTGATCTGCAAGCACATTGCCCTGAGGTTCTGCGTTGGTACATATCCAGCTGAGTCGAATTCTTGCATCTTTTAGTACTTGTTGAAGTTATAGCTGTATTTCACGAATTAAATGTGACCAATATTGTGGATCACAGGTTACCCTTAAAACTGATAAGGTGCTGTTTCAAATGGTCACTCCAATAATCTAAATCAGAGGTATAAAACTCAATTCTGCCAGAGGACCATATATTAAATTTAGAATGTTTAAGCGGACCATATTCAAATAAAAATGTTTTGAATTATTATAACATTATTTAATTACTAATTAAAAGAGGGTGATTATTTTAAGCTCGAGAATCCAGATACCTGAATTCTCTTGTTTTTTGACAAGTTCCTTGATGTCAGGTATCATATTCGTTGTAATTATTTTTAGGAGATGTTTATTCGTAAGTCTTCTGCTACATGGTCGCTCTTATTTATTTTCATGACATAAAAAAATCTGCTCACATAAATAGGTGCTACCAAACATTCACAGAATGCGTGTTGCATGCTTTTTTTAAATTCCGGGTGTTTATTCAAACTGTTGAAATATTGTGTATAAAATGTAAGAGCGTTTACCTCTTTAAATTTTTCTTTCAATTTACTGTCCGATTGAAGATCTATCAATTCCATTTGCAAATGAGCATGTGCCTGCGAAGCTTCAAAATAGAATGGATTGTCGAAAATTGGGAATTCCAATTCATTCTTTTTGTGGTAGTCTTCAAAACGATTGTTGAATTCCGTGATCAAATATTGCAGAAGTTGAGAATAGTGATCTAAATTTTTTTGTTCACTGCCAAATGATTTTAAATCAGAGAAATGATCCAAAGTTTGATTTTTTACTTGATTTTCCCACAGCCTCTACTTTGTTTTAAAGGCTGCATACATGAATACATTAGAGTGACAGAGTTTTACCCTGTAACTTTTCATTCAGATCAGTCAAGTTCTTATTCATATATCTACTAAAAAGGCACAATCAATCAACTAGTCATTGTCATAATCAATTGGGTTGCCTTTTTCTAACAAGAAAGCTTGAAGAGTCACATAATGTAAAAAATATTTCTAAAACTACACCTCGACTGAGCCAATGAACTTCGGTGAAATAAGGGACATCAGAAAACTTTTCGTCCAAATCTTGTAAAAACTGCCTCAACAATCGGTGATTCAGTCCTCTGCTGCTTATAATATCTACTATTTTAATTGTAGGTTGCATGCTATAGTCCATATTTAATGTTTGGATGCTCTAGTGGTTTATTCAGTGAAATCCAAGAAATTTCCTGATTTTTTTTAGTTTTAATGTAGTTACAAACGCCTGAATGTTTGCCAGCCATGGCAGGAGTGCCATCCGCAGTTGTGCTACTAAGGATATTCCAGTCGAGTTCATATTCTTCTATTAAATGTTCAATTGCAGAATAAATATAAATTTTTTGCTATTGTAGTACCTGTCAATGGAACACAATTTAATAGTTCTTCAGTTATTTCAAAGTTACTGTTAATATCTCGTATAAAAACAGCAAGTTGAGCTGTATCAACACTGTCAGTGTTCTCGTCAGCAGCCAGTGAAAAGTTTGTTAAGACCTTATTTTTCTCTTTCAGTTGAAGAGCCAAATTTTGAGATATATCATTTATTTTTGAAACAACAGTGTTTCTTGACAACGAAACATTTTGAATAATTGACTTTTGAAATGGAAATGAAACATTGGCAACTTTCAATATACAGTCTTTAATAAAATCACCATCAGTGAAATGTTTTTATCTCTTCGTTTTTATCTTTCGACTTCAAATGCAATAATGAAGCTTGATTCCAGGGCATTTTGCTATCAGTGTTAGCTTTACTAAACATTGATTATTGATTTTGAAGTTTAGTTTTTAGAAAAGACAATGTGTCCGTTCTCATTTTTTCACTGTAACAATTGAATTTCGATTTGTGATTTATCGTATAACAGTGTCTCTTCAAATTAAATTTCTTAGAAAAAGCAACTGGTTGATTGCAAATCACAGTGGCTTACTTTTCCATTCTATGAACAAATATGCAATTTCCCATTTAAGCTAAAAAACTCTAACTCACTATCAACTTAACGTTTTTGTGATATTATGCTAAAATCGTAATAATTATGGATATTGCACGCGCACGACACAACAAATGCACCATATCTTCACAATAACTGCTTCGTTGTTCAACTAAAATCCTTCTCCGACCATATCGCTTCGATTACTCGATTCAACTAACTCACGTCTCACCAACATACTTCTTTTATATCGATAAGGAATGTTCTATTCTAGACTATAAGCGCGTGGAAGATTCTAATTCTATTGTTCTCAACAAAAATAATAGGGTATTTCCGCTTGTTGCTAAGTGATGGCGCTACAGTCTATCACTTTCGCTTGTCTAGGCACGCCCTGCTCTTGAAATTACTTATTAATGTACTGTGTGCATTTTAAAACTTCCGTAGAGGAATTGAGTGCTTGCTCTTAAAATTTGATACTTCTTTCTGGTACACATTGCCATCGCAAGCCTTATTGATACAGCTCGATGGCCGGATTCGACCCGTGGGACGTATCTTTGACATAACTGGTCTAAAGGGTCACTAGTGATTCATTTATTTTGTATGGTTAATAACTTTCAGGAGCTCCAAAGCTTCAGCTTAAAAGACTGAATTGAAAACTTACAGTTAGAAGCGTTGATAAGTTTCCTCAATCGAATGTATCTTAATTGTGAAAGCTGCTCCTGTACATTGTTCATACTTTGAACCATTTGCATAATAATTTACAACTGGCAGATTGAACCTGGGGAGGTTTGATGATGCCCTTCGGTGATTTCAGTAGATTATACAAGTAAATATTCTTAAACCAAAATAAGGGATAAATTTTGTCTTTATGTACAGGGCTTCAATGAAACCTACGGAAAAATGTTGATCGCTAAATGATGTATTGATTTGAAGCTGAACTGCCAATCTTTCAGCGCTTCTTGCTGCAATTTGAGGTGTAGTGTTGGTAGTCCTGCTAACACAGTTGTAAAGTAAACGCCAGCAGAGGTCCCTGTACCTAACCCTGAAAGGGTTTTACCAGATTTGATGGACCCGCTGGAGAGAAAAGAAAACGGAACACAGTACATACAAGACAATACAATTATGCTTGCAATCATATGGAGACACTATAAATTATAACTTTTACACAGTAAGGAGGGTTTGTAAAGTATACTATTTAACACAAATTTGGTTGCAATTGAAAGTTAACACGTGGATACATAAGAAGCATTCAAAATAGGTATCAGACAAAATACATGGCAGGAAATGGTAATACAGGCATATGAAATACATATCAAATAGCATGCATATAAGAAATAAAGAAAATAAATGGAAAAACAAAAGGAAATTAAAAATGATAAAACAAAACTGAAAACATATACCTGAACTAACTGCAAACTAATGAGGTAATAATGATTAATGAATAATTAATGCCTTTAGTATGGAATTGATAGTTGGGTGTATCGGCTCAAAGTAAGTTAGGTCATATAAAATTCTAAGCTATATATACAAAAAGTTTAGATAGATAGTACATAATGCATTAAAATAGGTCAATATAACATGATGACAATAATTGTGACTGAGTAATTAAGTGAGAGCGCTGGAATGATGGTGAGAAAATGGCAAACAAATAATAATGAACTATATACAAGGAGAAGAAAACAGGTGAAATGTTACTGGTAGAGAGGGAAATGTCTAAATGCAGAACATGAGAGAGATGGAGTATGCTGCTCATCTACTTCCAGGTGATGTCTATCACTCTCACGGGCATCATTATCCTCCTATTCCTCTGGAATTATTAATTCCCTATATTCAAGGAGAAAGTTTATAAGGTTAATAATTTTTAGCTTTGCAGCCTTGTTGATGGTGATGTTTTTGAGCCAGACACTTATCAGATTGTCACTGGGCGTAGTGAAGTGCCAGGAACTCGTGATGGGGCATGACGTAGCGTAATGAATTGGAGTACCTTCTTCTCCACATGCACAGTTCGGAGTGGGTTGTACTCCTATTCTATGCAGATAACTTGGAAAAGGGCCATGTCCCGTTACAAAAATCGTGATTTGTCTTGGCCAGCACTGTTGGTTCAAATTCACTTTTGGCAGGATGGAGTATACTAGGCGTCCGGTGGTATTTTGATCCCACAGAGTTTGCCAATCCTGAATTAAAGCAATTTTCCTGATCCTTTTGAAGTGAGACCGAGGAAGAGGGAGAAAGATTTCCGATTCATCTGAAGAAGCTGCAGTTTTTGCTAGGTGGTCTGCCAATTCATTCCCTTCAAATCCTACATGAGCCTTTATCCAACAGAGGGAGATGTTTTGTTGGTTGTTAAGTTCCTCTTGAATTTGCCTGGCTAAAGGACTGATGGCTTTCGGATTGCAAAGCGCATAAAGACTAGCTTTACTATCTGACCAGACGAGGCAAATCTGTTCTTGGTTTTTGGCCCACTCAATAGCCTGCTTAATTGCGAAGAGCTCAGCCTGGAAGACTGAGCAATTGGCATTCAGTTTGTAACTTTCATTGTGAATTATGATATCCTTCAATGTTGTGACAAACGCGGCTCCTACACCTCCATCCATCTTGGAGCCGTCAGTAAAAATATGGCAGACCTGCTTATTCAGGGTAGGGTCGTACTCCGTGTTAGGGTTGACAATCGTATCAACTCTGAATATTCCTGGATGTATAGAAAGTGTGGGTACTCTTGCCTCCATAATATTACTGCTTGTGGTCCTAAATTCTTGTTTTATTTGTGCCTCAGAATTGATGGTGAGATGAAGGGGAGGTATGCCAGTAATGACTTGTAAAGCTGCCGTCGATGTTGTTTTGTAGGCCCCAGTTATATTAAGCAGAAACTTTCTCTGTATTTTGTCTAGAAGTAGCTGATTTTTGACCCGAAGATTGGCTCCCCAGAGTGTTGCACCATGGGCTAGGATTCTTTCTGCCACTGTTTTGTACAGTACAATGCGCTGTTTTTGGGAAAATCCCCAGGTTGAGCCAGCTATTCTAAGTAATTTCTGGTGAATGCGAAAGGCTTTGGCACCTTGTTGTTTGATATGTGCTGACCAATTCAACTTTTCATCTAGGAGTACACCCAGAAGTTTAATACTCTTGCTTCTCCTTATTCTTAAGTTATTAAAAAATATTTGTGGTCCACATTGCAGTCTCGTGAATAGGAGGTAATTTGATTTTTCAATTGAAATTCCAAGGTTATGCTTATGGGTCCAGTTGCTAAAAATCTTAAGGGCTTCTGTAGCGACGCGTCCAAGCTTCCTTTCACTGTCAGCTGACACTACGAAGGTGAAGTCGTCAGCAAAGGCCTGGAGAGCAACTGTTGCTTTAGGATCAATATCCTTACCAACTGTGGACCAGTCAAATTGTAGCGGCTCATCAGCAAGCAGATTCCATAGGATTGGTCCACTGCAGGAGCCTTGTGGACATCCAATGGCTTGAGTTTTCTTCACAATGCCCATATTTGTATTGAGGGCAACCTCTCGATCTTCCAGGTTGCTGATTAGTATGTTTTTAATGGTTTCTGGGCATCCTTTACTTTCGAGTGCTTGTTTGATAGCTGGATGTGGTGCAGAGTCGAAAGCTCCTTTAATATCTAGAGAAATTATTGCGCAATGTTTTGCTGAGGCTTTTGCAATCTCGATTTGTCTTTTCAGGTGTAGGAGAGCATCGTCCACTGACCTTCCTTGACGAAAACCAAATTGATTTTGGTGAAGAAGACCATGGCTCTCTAAGAAGAAAGTCAATCTAGTAGTCACGATTTTCTCCAGTAATTTTCCCATCGTTGGTAAGAGGGTGATTGGCCTGTATGATTTAACTTGCAGTTTGTCTTTTCCTTCCTTATGGAAGAGAATGATTATGCCAATTTTGAAGCACTTTGGGAAATAGCACAAATTCCAGCATTTTTTTATTAGGGTTCTGAGAAGCTCTGGATAGTGACGGTCCAATGTTTTAAGAATAATGTTGTCAATTCCATCAAGTCCTGGTGCTTTTCCATTGGGAAGTGAGGCGATAGCTCTCTCTATCTCTCCCTTGCTTGGTTCTGGATCATAACTGTCATTGGTGAGAGATCGCTGAAACAGAGTGGTAGGTTGTGTAGGAAACAGCTCTTCTAAGATTCTGCTGGCGATGTCAATAGCGTTACCTTCTTGTAAATTCGTGCAGAACAGGGCTGATGGTGGAGAGGATTTCCTAAAGGTGGCTTTATAAATTTTCCCATAAGGGTTAGTTGCTGAAGTACACAGTTCTCGCCAGCATGTGCGCTTTGCTCTTCGTATATCTTTAATATATGCAGCCTTCAGCTTTTTGTAATCAATTCTGAGTTTAGCTTTGTCTGGATTAGTTAAATTTTGCATTTTTCGTCTTTTGGCATTTAATTCTTTTTTCCTGAGATCAAAAGACTGCGTCCACCAGTTTGGCATTAAATTATTTCGCGGCTTCGTTTTCTTATAGGAAATTCGACAACACTCAGTCAGTTGTCTTTGCATGATTGCGGCTGCATTGTCAAGTTGATCAGTTGTTTGACTATCCTCTAACAGTTGTAATATATTGCTTACGTGTGGATATAGATTTTTGATGAACTTATGGTGATTTCCATATTTAGTCTTGAATCTGGTAATTTGTGTCGTATCTGGTGGTGCTGTCAATGTGATCTGGATATATTTATGGTCACTGAGTGTTTCAGTGTCCAGGACCTCCCATGTACTTTCTATTGCAATGTCGACATTAGGAGTTAACGTCACATCCGGCCATCCTTCATTGGTTGAAGATTTAAAAGTTGGAGGAGCACCCATTGTGTTTAGAAGATGTAAATTATTACCAATCAGGTAATCCAAGAGTGCTTCACCTCGTTGGTCGTTGTCTTTATATCCCCACATGATGTGATGGGCATTAAGATCTGCACCGATAATGATCTTTTCATTTCTTAAATTTTGAAGGAAGCTATCAATATCCTGCAGTGCTTCACTGATTCTCGCTTGGCCAGACTCGCTCGTAGTATGCCTGTGATTTGGTGGGGCGCTATATGCAGAGATTATTGTCAGTGGGCCAGCATTAATTGCAATTTTAACTGCTACTGCGTTATCTTTAAGTCCAACTAGGATTGGGCTTATATCAACTGTGGTGATTACACCAGCCTTTCCATTACCCGAGAGCCAGTATTTCCAGGTGCTTGGAATTCCCATTATCTGGTGATCTTTGTTTATATGTGGTTCTTGTACCACAAAGATTTGCACATTCAGACTGCAGGCAATCACTTGCAATAAGTCAGTTGGGGCACTTGACCTCATAAGGTTTATTTGGATAATCTTTGTTGTGTGCATGTTGCTGCTCACTTGTGCTTGAAGATTATTTGTTTGTGGAGCATTGTTGCAGGTTGGGTAAATGTTGCTTGGCATATTTAGTTGTTATTCGAATTAAGCAGAGATCTGTAGATGGGACAAATTGCAGAGTAAGCTTCATGGTTTGAGGGGAAATTCTCTCCGTTTTTGTTGGCAATGTGGCAGTTGATGCAATTTTGATACTGAGCCTGACAATCATTTTCTGAATGTCCACATCCACATCTACCACAAACCTTTTGAGATTTACAGTCCCTGCTAAAGTGTCCAAAATCTTGGCAATTGTAGCATCGGATTATGGTTTTATGGTTGCGTATGTATGTAGTCTGAAATCCAATGTGTATCTGCCTCCGTGCAGCAAGTATCTTAGCTGCTATGCTGTTTGCTTCTATAACTATATGTTGTAGGTTTGCATTGTACCTATGTGACTTAATTTCTGTTATTTTAATATGCGTGTCTCTATCCATTTCTGGAAAGTTATTCAAAATTATTTGGGTTATGTTGTCATCATTAACTGTAGCTGGCATATTTAGAAATATTACTTTTCTAACTAATTGGGAGGGCTCTAGAATATTAAAGCGTTTCTCTTCCAGTTGTTTTTTCAGCTTTTCTTTTGTTGCAGTTGAACAGCACTTTACCTTAGCTACGTGTTTCCCCCATGTTACTTTTTTGGGGCAAACATCACTATTTAGCTTTAGGAGATTTGATTTTAGGGTTGTAAGGTTTTCGTTCTCAGCAGGTTTGATGATGATTGATGTTTCTATGTCAGCCTCTGTTCTTCTCTTTAATATGTCACTATAGGTGGGTTTAGGTGGAAAAATTTGTTGCTTGGATGCAGTTAGAAGTGATTTGGTTTCTTCTTGAAGCTCTTTGATTTTCTGAATGTTGTTGTTGAGTTGATCCATTTGCTGTTTTAGAGATGACCCATCGTCATGTTTAGAAGTGGTGGATGAGGGAGGGAGTAGTGTTTTCAGTTTATCAAGCAGTTCCATCGCATGGTTTCTATTGGACCCAGGTAGATGGTACTTCCCTCGGGTCTTTAACAGAATAATTCCTTGGATACCTTCAATTAGGTGGAGTGGAGAAAATTCAGTATTTCTAGAATCTTCTGGGTGTTGGTTCAATGGGGTAATCTTACTTGCTTCCACTGTAGTTGAGCTATTGTTTAATCTTTCATGTGGTTTGCCGTCTTCCTCTACCATTGTTCCATAGTTTAGATGATTTGCAGATACATTTTGTGATACTATAATGTTCCTAAGATTGACAAGCGAGATTGATTTCTTGAGTTGTTTTTTATCCATTATTTCGGAATATGGTGTTCAAAAGAATAATCGAATGGTTTGTTAGGTGGGAGTGAAATACAAAATTGCAGAAATGCTACTGCTGGAAACAATAGGGGAGAAATGAAGTCAGTAGTAGATTTAGAATTTTACTTATTATTGTTAAGGTTTAAAATTTAATTCATAAGTGAATAGAAGTGACCCAGATGCTATCGCCATCCCGTCCCACGCAACTATCCCGGCATTCACTGCATAGATCGGAGCAGATTCTTAAATAAATATAAATACACACATATACATTCTCAAAAGAGACACGGACCATGTAGCTAGTTGTATTGAGAAACTGGAGAATTTAGTAGATTATTATTTATTTGATGTAAAATGGTCTTTTGGTCATACATCCTCCCCAAGCCCATTTTAACCACAATATTATCCTTTGCATGGGAACTAGATTAATTTAAAATGTAATTGGATTTATACATTAAAGTAAAATGTTAGATTAAGTATTGAAATAAAATTTAAATGGATAATTTAATTAAATAGTAGTCAATATAAGTTAGAATTTGACTTTAGAAGACTTTAAATACTTAGTTAAGAACGCTGTAAATTTAAAATCGAGAGCAGGAGAATTAATAAAGAAATAAACTTAAAATTAAGAGTTATTTGAATAAAATATAGAACATCTGGGACACTTTTATTTTATTTATTTATTTTTGTTAAAGTCCCCAAATTTAGGTTTAGCTATTGTGGCTAAAGGGTTAAAGTCCAAGAGAGAATGATGGAAAAGGTTTAAGTCTTAGATTATTAAACATAGCTAGCTTTTTTTTTTTTTTTTTTTTTTTTAGAATAAATAATTTCTAAGCTGGTTTATTGGAAGCACATTTAATAAAAGGAATTTAGAAAGTAGTCCCAGGTCTCTGCGACAATTAGGAGCCGAGAAAAACGCTGATTAATATTCAAATAATTTAGTTAATTAGGCGCGGGAAATTGGTGCTCAAAGGGTTAAGACGAAATTGAGCAGGGGGACATGGTAGGTAGCAAGAAACGGGACTTAGAAAATGTTCAGAGTCAATGCATATACATAAGGGAGGAACGAAGAACCATTGGGAGAAAAATAAGAAAAATATTCAATATTCAAACACACTAATTAAACTATATCTCATTAACTAATGTTTATTTTTTGAACTGTAATACAATTTTTGAGTCACAAGAATCTGCTCCGAGTAAACATAGAAAGATTGGAGTGGATTGACTAAAAATTAAAAAGTTATGGTAACATTAAAGTGAAAATAACCAACAAAATTTATAAAATAACACGGAAATTTAACAACAAAAATAGTATTTAAGAATTTATGGAAAATTAACTGTTATTTGAAGAGCAAAAAAACTAACATTTCCAGAAAGGTTAGAATGTCCACTCCAATCTAAAATTAGTTTAAAGATGATAGGACAATTAGGGCCGAAATTATAATTGAATAATAATTAAGGTAAAAAAAAATTGCGAAAAAGTGCCGAAAAAAGGAATTTTTCTAATTCATTAAAATGCTTACATCTTCTGGCCTAATTATCCTATCTACACAATCTATGCATCAAAATGCGCAGAACTATCACGCGGAACGAAAGAAGATAACATCTGGGCACTTACCTAATTAATTAGCCACTCATGATGTTGTTAAAGTGTAGCATGTAGAGAAAAATGCTTGAAGAAAATCAGAATTTCTGGGCTAGGATTGCCTGGGAATGAAGATAAGTTATCCAAATTGCACACAAATTTGCACCTAGGTAGTTCAGAGGGTTTTTGATAAGCCTGCAGCTGAAAATTAATGAAGAAAGATATAGCAGCCGAATTAATGAAGTGTGAACACAAGTCACTATCCTCCGTTGCTAGGGGTATGCCTTTGGTTGCTATGCCCTCCTTTGTTAGGATGGGGGAATCGCCATATTGAAAATTTTTGTGAAATATTCACAATAATGCTTATATCTTCGCTGCTTCGGCACTTATTGATACCAAATTTTTTGGCAAGATGAACAAAGCGTTAGCACACACAAAATTGTAAAAAACTAATTAGATCAACGTTTAAACGCGATATTAAATTGGAATTAGAACCACAGTCAGAGAAACACACACATCTCCCAGTCCGCTTCCGATCCCCCTTTTGCTAACACAGTTGTAGATGCTGTAGATGTAGTACTGTAGCATCTCATTATGAGGAGAGTGAAGTAGTTTTGTATGATGGAGAGTTGTGCTGTTTTTCTTGCACTGAGGGGATGTACCCAAAATGAGAAACCCTAAACGATGATTATTTCTATAATGGTGAGATAAGTGGACTTCATTAAATTACTTTTAAGACCCTAGTCTCTAAATGCAAAAGTTCTCAGTTTTTATGCAGTTGGTGCAGCTTCCGTGTTCAGAAGCCTAATGAGAGGCATGTGCGATAGTTTATCTATTTGAACATCAAGATATTTCAAAACTTTCGTATGCTTCAGGCTGATTCCATCTAATGTTATTTTTGGGTTCCTTTTCATAGGTTTCCTATATTTGGGAATAATCAAAGCTTGGAATTTTTGCAAGGAAACTTTAAATTTAGTTTTTTAGAGAGCTCTAGGAAAATATTCAAGGTCTCATTGCAATTATTTTTTAATTGCACTCTTATACTGTGTTGAACTATGAGAAGCGTGTCATCGGTGAATGCAACAATGTTTTTGTGTGATTACCAATTATGGGATATAGTCTCATAAATATAAATATTCCAAAGAGAATCGCGGGTCACCTACAGGGCCTTGAGAATAACCTCTAGTTTTCTGGATAATGGTTGAACCACCATCTGAAATAATCTTCAGTTTTCAGTCTTCTGGGAAACTAAAGAGTCCTGACAATATTCGATGGACAATTTGGGTTTAAAAGTGCCAGTCTCAGACTTGGCCACCAAAGAGAGTCTAAAGATTGTTGAATATTCAAACTAAGAAGGGCCGAGCAAAGATCCTTTTCTCTATTCCTGTTTATAATAATATTTGTTTTATTTAAGTTATGCTCAATAGACAAGTTAGAATGAAGACAAAAATGTTGATGGTGCTTCAAGCGGTTAATTACTAACTTTTTCAGTACTTTTCACAGAGCTTGTAGCAAACATATAGGACGATAGGAAGAAGATAATTGGAAATCTTTATTACTTTTTGACAAGAATGTCCACTGGCCAATCTTAAAATGTTTGGAAAATAAGGCAATTTTTAGCAGGTATTGAAAAAAGATGGAATCGTGGAAAAATAAGGCAATTTTTAACAGGTATTGAAAAAAGATGGAATCGTGGAAAAATATGGAAGAATTTCATCATTGGGTTATTATAATGCCATCCCCTCATGGGATTTTAGAGTTACTGAAGTTATTTATGGTGTGCTTAAGGTCAGTTAAGGTTAAAGTTAAGTCAGGATCGCGTTAGCGGGACTAACTGAATGATTCTAAGGTTGGCATGAAAAGTCAAATGAGATCTTGGGTTGTATGTGGAGTGAATGTTTGAACGAGAAGTTCCTGATGAATAACGTTTGTAGATTTGAAATTATTTGGAGAATTGTACAGAGGTTGATATTATATATAAGTTGGCTTAAGCACTTATTAACTGCTATTTTTTGCAATTCACCAAAATCGCTATTTGTGCAAAACTTCATCCAGCTGGATACGTTTGCTTTCAGAATTTCTTTCTTGTAAAATTCTAGTTGCTTTTTGTATTTTATATATTGCATATTGCATTCTAAAATGCTTCTCATTCTTTTTTAAGAGCATTGGTTTTGTTTCATTTTCTTTAATTAACGATGTATTCCACCTATTAATCTTAGTTTTATTTAGGTTTCGAATTTCAAAGTGCTGTTCAGTCGCTGCATGAATAATTGAAAAAGAGTGCTATTATTTTATCAATTATATCTGAGTCTGTGCAATGTATTATTTATGAACTGGTTTAAATATTCTTTTTGGGATATAAAATGCTTCTCTTTGCCAAACAGGTTGAATCGTCTGTTGAAGGACATGTTGATATTTTGCGTAAAGTTGAAAGAGATGGAAAGTATACGACAGATTAACATTTGAGTAATTATTATTGCTATATTTTTTTCGTATTTAACGGAGCAAATTCCTTTGGCAACACTGAACGAAAACCATTAATTCAAATTCAGTCTATAGGAAAAGTTATTTAATTATGTTTTATTAAAAAAATTATCGTAAAAACTTATAACTGTTCTATTACAGATATATAATGCTACGAATAGCAATTGGTTTATCAACATAAGTGTCTTTTTTGTTTGCTTTATTTGAGCTTCCGCCATATCGATTTGTCTTTCAATTTTTATGCTTGTTTCTAGCAGGAGGAACAAGTACATTTTCTTTCCATTTATCATAGTTTTGTTGGTTGTATGCTTAAAAAGACTGGTCTACATTTTTCAGTGATCTGTTTCTTGTGATCTATTATATATATATATATATATATATATATATATATATATATATATATATATATATATATATATATATATATATATAGTCGCAGTGATCTAATTTTTCTTATACTAGTAGAATTCTGTATCTTTGTCAGAGTCATATTTGAATTGTCTGAGATGAGGTTTCAACTTTTCAAATTTTACTAACAGAAAAGTAGCAGTTACAGGGATACCAGTTATAATCTGAAATTGCTCTATATAGTGATGAGATCCTCCGATATGTGTCATTTGAATTGTATGAAACTGTACTGTACTTTCTTTTTAAGGGTTGTGATATTGTATTAATAACATGGCTGGGAAATGATCTGATTTATTTTGTTGAGTTTCGGTTTTTGCAAATTGTAAATCACGTGGTAAAACGCTATGTCCACTTATAGATTTTCTTTAGTTGAAGTTGTATATTTGTGTACTATCAAGCTATTTCAATAAAATTAAAACAGTTTTAATATTTCTGTTTTATCCAGTACATAAGTATTAAGCATAAGAGTACATAAGTGGATAAATTATTATTAATTTTTATAATTTTTAGCTCAAATATTTATATACTCCTAAACATGAAGAAATTTTCCGAGCATCGTGAGATCATTCAGTTTCCCGCCAAAGTAATATGTGACTTATATTTTTGTTAAAGTCAGGGCATCTAAAATTATAAACATAGTTTTCGCGTATGATAAAATACCTATGTAGTTTATTTTGGAAAAGGCAAGTATTTACTATTCAGCCTTTTACAAGTGTTAAAGTTTTTCGAACTTTGCTATCCTTATTTCTTCAGATTCTAAAAACTCGATTTTTTTCAATCCCGAATATTTCATGCATCTTTGAACGATTGCTTGAAATGTAAATTAAATTTAGTTGAAAATATCTTGTAATAATTTTCTTTCACTGTTGTTATATTCTTCCTCACACTGCTTGGTATTGTTGCACCAGCATACTTCTGTGAACCTAGCACTGAGTTGGGACGAACCAGTTAGGTAAAAGTTGTTGTGTGGGAATCTTCGTAATTCAGTGTGGGAAGTATAGGGGCTAGACAGATGATCCATTATTTGATGTGCTACTTCTAGAGATATGATTTCATTTGGAAGCCATTGCAAAAAAGAATTATTTAACGTACCCCAGTGCTTTACTTGTACACATAGAAATTCTCAGATTTTCTATTTATTTAGTTAATTTTTGCTCGGATTAGTGCTCTTGTGTAGTTACTTGTGTTAACGAAAATTAAATTCATTTGTTTTATAAAAATACCTGCACACGTTAAAAAACGTCAATTTCGACCAAAATTGATAAAAATTTTTTATTCTTTCGCTAAATACGGAATTTATTTACCTTTCCAAAACAGATTTGTTATGTCTGTAAGTTATTTAGATTCTGAGATATGAAGGATTTTGTTAAGATTAGGAAACCGAAAGTGAACATTTAAAACAACAGAAGTGGGCGTGTAAAGGGCCAGAATGATGTTAAAAATTAGTTTAAACAGTGTTTAATTTCAAATATAAATTTAGTAAGCTCTATTAAAAAATACATAAAAATTGTTTAGTAGCACAGTTTCTTAACATGAAGTGGAAGCATGTAGCTGCTTACATCAGAATTATTTTCTTGCTTTGTGTGAATGTCAAAGTGGTTTATCTTATGGTTTTTTGAAGTTTTTATATTACTGTAGCTTTATTCTACAATTATCTATTAATTATCGAATAATATTTGATAATGGGAAACGAAAAAATTCCTAAGTTTTCACGTTAGCATAAATTCAAAGGAAAAAGATACAGGAATTGTGTTGGAAAGGGCAACAATAAAAGTAAAGCTGATAAAGCTATTCTAACGGCAAGTGAATCCAAAATAAAAAGTGTCTCGCCAGCAGTGGAAGTTTCTGAAAAGGAGCAAAGAAATATAATTTTTGTGATTTAGGTATACTAAATAATGCAATTTCTTTTTTATGTTGCCCTGTGTGTTTTGTTAGCAGCTTTAGTGTTGGGAAAGAATCTGTGTTTTGTTTAGCATCAAATATGACACTGAAATGCAAAAATTGTAGTTACTCGAAATCATTTTGCACATCTGATAAAATAAACAAACTGCATAACATTAATATTGCATTTTTTTGGCTTAAGATTGATTGGACGAGGACATTCTTCAGCAAAAATGTGTTCAGATATTGAACATAAATATCCCAAGCAAAACAGCCTTCTGGTGCTGAGAGAACAAACTAACAGGTATAGTAGAAAGTGCTGCAAATGTAGTAATGAATGATGCTTCTTTAGAAATAAGAACAAACAAAAATGGAAATGAATTTGTCAAGTATGGTGTATCAGTTGACGGTTCGTGGCAAAGAAAAGGCCACTCTTCTTTGAATGGATATGTTGCAGTTATCTCTATTGACAGTGGTAAAGTGTTAAACATTGAAATAATGTGATAGGTGTGCCGGTTGTGTAAAAAAGATGATGTGGAAAATCGTGTGTGAAAAACCTGTAGGGGGACATCAGGTGCAATGAAACCTATTCGTGTTTATTATTTTTGAACGATCGTTGCATATGAGGAAACAGTATGTAGATTTTTACGGTGATGGTGACTCAAAGGGATATGAAACCGTTAAAGATATGTATGAGCAAAATATTGTCACAAAGTATGAGTGTATATATCGTATGCAGAAACGCGTTGGCTCCAGGCTTCGAAAATTAAAAACAAAAGGGTGTTGGGGGCCGGAGAAAATTAATTGACGTTTTCTTCGACAAATTGCAGAATTACTACGAAATTGCTATTCAAAGTAATGTTAATGATTTTCAGGGTATGCAAACTGCTGAGAAGCTGCATTTTTTCACTGCTGTTCAAGTTCGAAACTACCAACTCATGGCCAATGCCCAGTTGGACAGGAAAGTTGGTGTAAGTTTCAGAGAGCTGCCGCAAATGGAAACAAATAAAAGTCCAAAGGACTCCCATAACATGTGATAAATGATGTTAAGCCAATTTATATGAAACTCTGTAACCAAAGATAAATGTCCAAATATCTTCACGGAAAAACTCAAAATGCTAATGAGAGTTTTAATGGTATTATTTGGAAATTTATCCCAAAATATATATTTGTTGAACTGCAAACCTTTAAGTTGGGGTCCCTTATGTCAGTAATTCAATTAAAAAATATTTAAAGCATTATTGGGTGTTCTTTAGCAGTTGAAGAACATTCAGGTGAATATACATGTAAAGGTTTTCACGCTCTAAATGATGAGAGAGTTTCTGAAGCTCGACGTCAATCACTGTCAACTAAAAAAAATGCCAAAAAAAGAAATTGGTTCAACAAAAGAGAAGATTAACTAAAAATAAGCAAGAAGAAGATCTCGGGTGTAAGTGTGGGAAATTTTAATCAGCAATTATGAGATTTTCTCATAAAGACACAATACTTTTATCTTTAAGGCAATTTTCTCATAACTGGTTTTTGCTTATAATTTGCTTGCTTCAAAAATGATATCGCAAAATATTTTCAGAATATCACTATGAAATTGGTTTTCTAGACAATGTACTAAAAGAATTTTAATGACTTAAGTGTTTCCGAAATTATATAGCTTGTTATTCGAATAATAGCATAGAAAATTTGGATAAAATTTCAGTACATATATTCAATGGCCCTAATTTTTTTTAGTTTGAAACAAAAACTTAGCATTTTAGAACATGCTCTAGATAACAACATATAGATTATTTGGTATTAATTTTTTCAAATATGTTTAATAGTTTTTTAAGTAGGTGTTTTTAAGTTTTTAAATAAAAAGCTTATAATTGTATACATTTAACTTTTTGAAAAATAATATTCACATACATCAAATATTAGTAGATCGATATTAATGTTTTCTAAAATTAAATAAGAAAAAAATGGTTACTATATATATATATATATATATATATATATATATATATATATATATATATATATATAATGTATGCAGTGTATTTCAAAAAAATTGCATCAAATGTATTGGGTACCTAGCATTCGTCTGATCGATCTGATCATTTTATTATCTAGAGCTATACATGATGACCATGATGAACAATCGGCAAAGAAACTTGCTCTTTTTACAATAACAGTCGCATAGTTGTCCATAGCTTATCTAATAACTACACTGAATATATTTTTTTGTTAGCCCAAATGTAATCATTTCCACTTCTACGAAGATAATACATGAGAGAACGTTAAATCGGACTCTTATCCTTTAAATGTATTTTTATTTTTACAATTTTAATAAACATTATTAAGAAATATAATCTTTTGAAATTGCGTCTCTAATTGATAAAATTCCTTCATGGTGCTTTCCTTTTATCCAAAATGGTTTTGTCTCACTACTGACGACATTAAAATGACAGATTTACAGCATTGCTGGCAGCTGAGTGGTTAGCGCTCTTGCCTTCGATTCAACAGTTTGTGGGTTCGAATCCTACCTTGCGTATGGATGTTTGTAGTTGTTCGGAATCCACTTTAAACCGTAAGTCACGGTCTAGTTAGCCTTCGTTTGCAAAAATGACCGTTGAGCGACAAACAAACTTAACCAAACAGACAGATTTAAAAAATTTTTTGAATTAAATGCCTACTTTTATTTCTATTTCTTTTAAACTTTATTTTTTATTCTTTTGGAAATTGCAATCCAATTCACAATATTACAGTTTTTTTCATCCAATCAAATTACTGGGAGGAAAATTTTCGTTGTAATGATTAGTTGATTAATCCTAATAAATACGAAATCTCGTTTCCTAAATCCCCTTTTAGCCACTTAATTATTTAATTTATTATTTTCTTATTTGCATAATTCTTATTAACAATTTACAATTTAATGATTTAATTTATTTCTTTTTTAAAAAAAAAAAAAAAAAAAAACGACACTGTAATTGAAATTTCTTAAGTTATTTACTTCTGAGGCAGTTCGAATACGCAATAGATAATGAATTTTTTCTACTTAGTTTGAGTGATACTAATTTACGTTTAATGGCGACAAAGAAATGAAAAGAACAACTTTCAGATTTCTCCATAACGGAAAGAAAAAACTGGAGGGGGTTTAACTAGATTTTATTATTTTCATACACTATGTAAGAGGGTGTTTTGTCAAAAATTGGCCATTGAATTGTATAAATATTGATTAGAGAAATTTTTTTTAATATATTCGATTTAGAGTCACTTAGTTTTTTTATTTAAATTGCGAAAAAATTTAGAAAATGAAATTAAGTGAAGCATTTCTCTTATGCTGTGTTTTCTTAAAGTATGTATTATGCTGTAACGTGCTAAATGTAGTTAATTAAAAAAATTAGTTAGTTATTTATATTTAAGAAATGAACAAGTTATTATTATACAATATACATTTATAGATATTTATACACTTTCTGATACTGACTGTAGAAGGAGAAATAAACTGATTTTTTTTCTCCATATTGAAAAAACTACTCAATCTATCAATAAAATTACAATTCCTTTTAACTACCACAAATTCAGTTTCATTCAAATTGGCAACTGGAATTAAAAATGATAATATTAGATAAGCAAATGATAACAAAATACAACATTACACGAGATTGTTTTTCATGCTAATTTAATGTATTTTAAAAAGGGATTTCATTTATTAATAAAAAATTGCTTGTAAGTAAAAATTCTCTGGCGGTCTAAAATCTCAACACCAAGAACAAATGAAAGTAGAGAAATGAAATTGCACCAATATTGTCTAGGTAGTGCATTTAATTACAATTTCATTTCTTAGATAGGTGAAAAAAGATTCAATACACTTGTAAAATACTGGTTCATCTATAAACGGTGCATCCATACCAGTATGTTGAATATAAGCATATAAACGTTCAGACATAGGTCTCGTCCGGGTGCCAGGTGTTATTTTGTTGGATGTAGTTCCATGGGTGATGCTGTACAAGGAGTGTTAATTCTAAATGACGCTCGGATTATCGTTCAATGATATCTCTCTAGTCTTCAATTGGTGATTCATCAAGCCGAGGCAATGTTACCACTCTGTAAAGTGTGGTAGATTACTGGAGTGATATGAAATCTAACTTCATCCTGTTGTAAAACACTCTGAAATTCAGATCATGAATGGCAGCACAACAGTTTTAATCATTCGAGTAATATATTTATTCGTAGTCAATTTGTGTGGGATAAACACGGGTGTATTTGATGTGCTAGGAAATTTCTCCTCATACCATTACTCTAAATACGTGTCTAGTGCGTTTACCAGATATGATGGCCGGCAAGGCACAACTGTTTTTCCTCTAACCAACTCCCACGACCATCATTTTTATCAATACAAGACCAGATTTCATAAGAAACACAAAAGATTTCCTTCCCCCTTCCTCCAAAAGGCCGTTCCTCCATTTCTCAGTTATTTAGATAGTGTTGTTGTTGCTTCCCATCCCCGTGATCAGCAAAGCTAGATCAGGTCCACGAGTCCATTCAGCTAAAAAAAAAGTCAAGCCCCAGACGGAGATCCCGAATCAGGTCTTGCTTGGTAAGCCCCAAACAAGGTAAAATGTGGTCAGGAGAGGCCTGCGCCGAAGAACACTTAGTGCAGTTCTCGAAATGTTTGTTATCACCTACAAAAGTTATGGAAAGCAGATGGCCGCTAAGAAAACGTGCAATTGCATTTAGATCGTTGTTCTTATTATGGGCGGATAGTGCACCTAGGATACACCTTTGTTCAATCTTTCTGTAATGCCACACAATGAACTTTCACCTACTCAAACGAACTTACACGACCTCATTCGAACTTAGTGAATTTTTTATAGTAGTCTCGTCTTTTAAAGGTATTCGTGTCTAACAGCAGCATCTCATGTTACAAATAAACGATGATTAATGCTCATGTATGTTACAGCACATTTTAAAAACGATGTTGATTTGCAGGTTTATAGTGGCACACTGATACATCAAGCAATCATTTCTCTACTCTTTATGAAAGGGGTGTTTTTCTGATTATGTATTTAGCTACTAAAATATGTTTTTAAGTGATTTACGGTTCGTCGTCTGACCTTTTTGAAAGTTAGGATATATAGAGAATCACTGTACGTAAATCTCTCCTACTTTTAGTGGAATTTACGTTAGGTCTTATTGCCTCGCGAATTATCTGACGCTTTTGACGGTCACTTAATTTACTACAAATACCTCGACTCCCATTAACTCCATACATATCACCTAGATTTAAAAAATTGCACACAACGGTTGGAGAGCGATTAATTTTCTTTGCAAATGACCTATTTGAGTAGCCTTCTTTCTTTAAAATTTGAATTTTTGCTCGCTCTTCTATTGAAAGCTCGATGTGAAGTCCCATTCTATAACTACGTTTGAATAATACGTGTTTGAGCCAAGATGTTTTAAAATATTTAGTATCTAACACACCAGTGACAACAAACTGCTCCTTTTAAGCACTTTAGAAACAAAAATGAAGAAGTAGATTGTTTAAATTCTAGATTTAAAGTTAGCGTCTTTAATTGTATTTCCACTCGAAATATTGGATTTTTTTAAAACTAAATGATGTAAATACTCACTAAATTAGTTTTTCTTTGCACTTGTTTTGCACAAAATGATTGAAGACAAAAAATTTAATTCAAATAAAGTTAATACAAAAAAAATATCACGTGCTTTTATATGAAAAATAAGTAAATTTTTGAGTGTCTTTAATGCATTTGCACCAATGTACAGTTGATACTATTTCTTTCACTTAAGGGGAAGACTCCGCTTTCATCTTCGCCATTTTCTACAGTTTGACTTTCTATCGCTGTGTACAATGTTATCATATCACATAGTAATATTCTCTAACCTCTAGAATTAATTTTTTTAATATTATAAAAATATAAAAATCATGGCGGGAAAATTTGATTAAATGAAACAAGCTTGTGAGCTTTACTGGTAATCTATGTAGGAAAAAAATTGGACAAGTACTAAAAAATGAAATGTATCTGTCTCAATTTAAAGTACATGTTTAGGGAAGGAAAATCTTGCTTGATAGTTCTAACTTTGCAGTGAGATGCAGATGTTGTATTGTAACAGGTGTGAACTACAAATAAAATCTTTTGATTGCATGTTAGCTTTTCCATGTTCTTATAGTTAAATTATTTTAATAAGAGTTTGCTTCTGTTCTACTATTCTGTATGCCATTACGATGTTAAATTTTGATGTCTTATTAATTAGATTGGTTTATACATAGCATATTTATTTTTAAGCCAACTTACTAAGGAACCTAAGCTCATTGAATTTGCATAAATTACTTACGATTTCAGAAATATTTTCTTATGTAAATATTCTAAGAATACGAACAATTCGTATTTTAAAAAAAGTTAGATTAAGCATGGGAATTTTTAACTTGTTGGGAATTGCTTATATAAAACATTGACTATTAAAACATTAGAATACAAGAACACACATTTTTCTTGATAAATGTTTTTAAGTTTTCAGTTTTTACGTAAGAAAATACAAATTTGCAATGTCTTTATTCGAAAAAGTGCAATCGAAAATTATAGAATTCTTAATAAAGAATTATATTATAAAATTTCATTATTTTATATATAATTTGAACATAAAATTTTTATTGTACATAATTTTTACTTTTTCTTAGTATAAATACCCTTTCCTATACAATAACTTAATAAAAATATCCTAGACGTAAAAAACGCTATAAATAATTAAAAAGGTTCCATACTGATAATGTGTTTGTGTTTGGAGCATTATTTGCTCGGGATCTTTATCATTATCCAATGAAGCTCATCCACTGATACTTATTTAAAGTATACAAAAATTGATAGGGAAAAATATATCTTTGTGTCTTGTTAGTATCATTAAAGCTCCATCACAAATGTAAAGTTCTTCAAATTGCAAAAAATTGTGAGACATGTAGAGAGTAATTAATATATTTATTATATACCATTGTTTTAAGAGAAAAAATTATCTTCAGATCTAATATTTACAACAATATGTGTTTTTATTTTAAAAATTGCTTATAAGCACTTTTTAAACTAGAACAGTATCTCAATTTTATTTCAATTTAAATTTGTTAAATGCATACATAGTGCTGTTTTCATTTTTATTTTAATAGATATAAAGTATAATTCTTTTTTTTTATTATTATCTAGGCTTGTAGTACATCGCTTTCTACACGCCGCATTAAAATCTTGGTTCCATTAAGCAAGCTCATTACGTTTTATCAAATAAATTCATTCACTTGGCTGTTAGAATATAGTATCCTTTAAAGTAAGTGAAAATGATTTATTATATATTTAACAAAACGAATCCTAAGCGATCATTTTCTTGTAATTTCCACATTAAATCCAATCTACTTTTGCAAATGTGGTATGGGACATTTTGTGCAGCAATAATTCTGCTTTGTAGATGGTGTTATTTTAATAAAAGTTGGCTTATAAATAATTTAAGACTTTTTTAACATTAAAAAGCGCAACAGTGGTGAAAGCGTTTAGAGAGTTGTAGCAAGTGTGACATGCATGAAGAGTTCACATTCCACACAGTGAGTAATTGGAGAGAATTTTTCCTCCAAGGTATCGTGAGATGTTTTTTAAGAAAAGAAAATAAAGTGGCTTTGAAGAGAATGCAAATCGCCTTGAAATTATTTTTTATTCATCCATTCAGTAAATAGATATAGGTCAATAATTTTATTAAAAATGAAAGGTATTTCCCATATTAAATCATTAAAAGGATAATTTCATGAACGGGAGTTTGAAGAGGAAAGAAAGATAAATTATATAAATATTTGGCACACACAGATCAGAGTTACATTCGCTGTTCAATTGAAAGCGTGCATTAATATATAAATAAAACACATAAAGATGAAACATAAATTTATATTTCCAGTATATCAATATCACTTATTCTGATAGTAATAGAAAATATCCGAAAAGTGAAATAAATAATAGATGTTTGAAAACGACAAATATGATTGAGTAAGTGTATTTAATTTGATTGGTTGGCCACTTTTTGATCAAATGTAATCATTGAAAAAGTCTTAATGAAATTCTTTTTCTAGTTTAGTAATCTGAATAATGAGTGAAATGTATCC
Source organism: Latrodectus hesperus (assembly GCA_037975125.1). NCBI lineage: Eukaryota > Metazoa > Arthropoda > Arachnida > Araneae > Theridiidae > Latrodectus > Latrodectus hesperus. The sequence goes on from CM075862.1 coordinate 66,082,035, forward strand.
TAGTTTGTTATTCTTCTGATATAGTTTGTATAAAATTTACAATTCTAACTTTAATTCGAGTAGCAGTGTGAAAATTTTATCTGTTCGTAAAGATCTCAATTTCGAAGACTATTTTGTTCATGAATTCAATATTTTATCTACTTGGCTGTGCAAATTCCGTAAAAGACACTAGAAAGATTAAATGGGGGAAAAATATTTTCAAAAATATTAAGTTCATTTAAAATTCTCTGTAAAAAACACTTGAAAGATTAAATGAAGAAAAACATTTTCTCAAGAAAGTTAAGCTCATTTAAAATTTCCAGGGACCACGTTTTGTTCAAAAAGGCTCGACAAATTTCATTGCTTTATACTAGCGATCATTACTTTGATAAACTAAGTAAGCACCAAGACATACACGTGAAATTTGTATGACAAAAGACGCAAAGTATTGCATTTTCTTCGCCGAAATAAGAACATGCTAGCCCAGCGATATCTACTATTTTAAAGAAAAATCTAGCAGTATGTCATTCATCTAAAATTTGTATTCGAAATTATTTTGATGCAGGAAATTCCTTTCACTTTTAAGAAAGAAAAATGCATATCACACTGAGATTGAATTGTAGCCTTCTGGGGTTTTAATTGGCTAGACATTAATAAGATTAAGGCAAGATATTAATTGCTGGCTAAAGACCTAAATTTGATAGAATTCTGAATGGTATATAAAATTTGCCTTTATTGATAAAACAAATTTTATAAACACAATAAATAATTAAATATTATTTACTGATGAAATTATAAGGAATAATGCATGCATAAAATTTTCAAGAGAAGCAACAAAGAATCATGAAATATTGAACTCCTCGAATGAAAACGAACATTAAATGTTAATGTTACATAAATAATGATAAATTAGCGATGAAATGTATCAAATATAAATATGCAAAATTAAATTTAAATATTTGAATATTTGCGATAAGGTAATCAAAAATTTAAAGTGTCAAATAAAGTTTCAAATAATTCAGTCATCATAGCCATTTTTAGAAGTTAATCTATCGAGTTTCCAACCGAATAGTTGGTTTACTGAATAGCCTTATATTCAACAGTTCTTGGGATTAGATGTCTATAATGATTCAGAACCATTCTAATCTAAATTGTAGGCTCTGATCTATTTAGCCATATCTTATGCAAAAATAATCCATTGCGCGATAAACAAGCCCTGCAGTAGTTCCTGAAGCTCTGGCTCGATCTCTTTCGCCCATCGACGGTTTCTTAACCAATTGATTTCAATTACAAACTTCAACTTGTTTATCTCTGCTTCTACCCCTTTAGTTCTGTTGAAGTAGTACATCGCTTATAAAAATATGGACTGAGAGTAGGAATTCTCTTCACTCTGCGATTTCACATATTTTCATCAATTTAAATTTAATTGGCAATATGGAGTTTTTAGAGTTACAGTGGTTTGTATCTTTGTTAGGAACAGTAAAATAACAAAATAAGCTGAAGAAATCATGATTACAGGCAACTTCCACGAAATAATTAAAACAATGGATTATACGTCACTCCTTCAGAATTCGATTTCCAATTTGTTATTAAATTCTGCGTCTGAAAATTTACATTCATTTTCACAACTAAAGAGTTGTGCAAACTTTTCAATGTACTAAACTTTACAAAAATCTAATTAAAAAACTTGGTCCAACACGGGTTTCTTACATCATTTTTTAATGTGGATAGTTTTTCAAGCTTAAAGCATTACGAAACCTGAAATGCGTTGCATTACAAAATTGAAGGGAAAAGAATATTGACAAATCCGCATTAATCTACGTGATACTATTATCGATTTAGCTGAAGACCGTATTGTGACCATTAGTTCGAAACCAAGGAAATGGAACGAAGTATAAATATGGAGTATATCAGATACATGATAAGAAAAGTTTTGCAAGGTATCGCAGTCTTTGGTCGGCTCCATTCTTGAAGAGCTTGAACATGAATATCACCTGCATAGAAAATATGACAAAATCGTAAAATTGTCCGGTCAATTGTGACAGTATTTTTTCACCTCGAAAAAATCGAAGATGCATATCTAATTTTGCCGAAGGAATGAAAATTATACATTAAAAAAAGTAGTTACGAACAAAGCAATGAAAACGAATAAAAAGAATAATCTTAATAAATGTGCAAGCTTGATGACTTTCTACTGAAAAAAGATATTAAACATTAAGCCCTCCCCGATGCAAAATACTTAAGAGCAAATGGATCAAGGAAACCCTTTTCCATAGCCTTACATTATTCCATTTCAAAGAAGGTTGCAAGCTGAGAAATTTGATTTAGTCCAAACGTTCCAGAAACACTTTACCCCTCCTTTTACTCCAGAAAGCCGAGCTGATAGCTGAACAGTTGGGACTCTGGCCTTCGTTTCAACAGTTTGTGGTGTTTGAGTCCCAATTACAACATGGATGTTTGCAGAAGTTCAAAATACTCGCTAAACTGTAGGTCTCGATGTAATTAGTTCGCTTGTGCAACAGTGACCTTTAAGTGATAAGAAAACCTAAATAAATGTAACATCTCGCCTCTTACCGTCTCAATGCCTCTAAAGCAACCAAGCTCCTTTTCAGTGAATACAAAGTAATTTTGGGAAAGGATTGATATATGCCCATGATGGCCCTTGAATCCCACAATAGAAACACCAGTATAAAATATTTCTGGAAAATCTGTTTTCCTCCTCGTCAGTGTAGTCATAACAGGGTTGAATGGCGGAATTTCCTCTCTCAATGCTTAATTATGGGAAAGTCTTGCTGCGCCTCAAGGCTTTCTTTCAGGTACATTCTTATATTATTATCCTGAATTTGCGTTGTAAACGGAATTATTATCCACGTATTACCACACTGTCTGGGATGTTCATTCTTTGAGTAATTACAAACAAAAACTTCTGTACGTCATTCCAAGTGCTTTTTAACTAGGGTTATTACTTTCTGGTTAACATCATTTTCTTTCATGTATTTATGAAAATTAGAAAACATTTCCCGATTGTCCTCAGCCAACTGCTTTTGCTTCAGAAATATTTTCTTTTGAAACGCATCTATTTTACTTAGTAGTGTGAAGACGTCCAAAAGTTGTTTTTGCAAGCAAATGTTTAGTTCATTGAACAGGGAAAAATATCTGCCAGGTATGCAATCGTTGATAGCCATTTATTGTTGGATAATAATTTTCGCAATTTCGGATTGTTTTGTTACTGGAAAAGTAATTGGACATTTTCCCACAAGGCGAATAATCGTATGAACATTTAGCCCTCAACAGCCATCTCACCTCAGCATGACGTAGAAGATAAGTATACTCTGGACCCATTTCTTCACAAAGATCTTCAAATATTCGAGGATCATGTTCCTAGTGTCGAATTTCCTTCATAATTTCAATGGTATTTGATAATAAGTGTAGTTTTACGAACATTTTTTCCTGCGAGTTGTTCTCGAAGTAGATAATTTCTTCAGTGTGTAGACAAATTTCTTTGTGACCAACATTTTTAACCAGTTACAATTGCTGCACCATCTGTGTATATCCCCATACAGTTTTTTCAGTCAATTTCATGCTCCTAGAAATAACTATTAGGAGCTTCAAGATTCTTAGTCTTGGTTGCCCTACCCTGCAAATTAAGCGAACAATTTAATTTTTGATATAACTTTCCTGCATACTTAAACCTCACAAAACAAAGATGGAGTCTTTGTAATGTCCGTAGATTTGTCGAGTTGTGTTGTAATGATGAATTTTACACCATTTTTATTATCTAATTTTTAATGTCTTCGGTTATATCTTCGATTCTGTGCTTGATAGTATTAACAGACATAGGAATTATGTTCAATTTATGAACAGCCTGCATTCCAAAAATCTGTTCAGACTTTTAACATCCAAAGTTTAATTAATTATTCTTTAATGGTGTACGGATTGTTTCATTTCGAGATCTTATTTTACCATGAGATATTAAGCAATTCGTATTGATTTATCTTCCAAGGTCATTTTTCGTAAAAAGAGTAACTTTCTTTGACATAATTTCATGCATTCTTTCAAAATATTCCTAGCTGCTTTTTTGCTAAATCTGGATGTTTTGAATTCAAGTGGATTTCATATTTGGAAGTTTTTAATGCTTCAACACAGAGAGGCTGCGGATCCAGCTCACTGTCAGGTTCATCAATAATTTCAAATTTCAGTTGTGAGATGGATATGTTTTCTTGATATTATGCGTTTTTTATTCTCGTATAAGCACTTTTCAAATGATGCCTGATGATGATTGTGGAGAGTCTGATTTATTGATCAGTTCATAGTTAGGTGAAGTACTATTAATGTTATTATATCTCGTTCTCAGTACTTTTTGAATTCAAATACTATCTCAATACATTTTCAAGAAATGCTTTTTTTCACTCATATGAGCTTAATTAATTTGAAAATAAAATAAAAGATGAAGATATTTAGAAAATTAAAATTAATTTTATACCTATAAGAATCAAATAATGAAAAATATGCACGTAATTACGATATAAAATAATACTTGTCTAAAACACACCAATATACTAAAGAAAATACAAAAAAAAACCAACTAAAATGTTTGAATGTACACTACTGGCCATTAAAATTGCTACACCAAGAAGGAATGCAAATAACAGAACGATATTTATTGGACACATACATTATAGTAGAAAGAACAAGTGATTAGATTTACAGGAAATTAAGATGTATAGATCTTGAGAAATCAGTACCCAGAGCAGCCACCTCTGGCTGCAATAACAGCATTTATCCGCCTCGGCATGGAGTCAAACAGAGATTGTATGGCATGTACGGGGATCTCAGTCCATGCAGCTTCAACACTATGCCACAGTTCATCGACAGTAGTAGATGGTGAGTGATGGCGTGCCAATCGCTCTGCAAACACTGACCACACGTTCTCAATTGGTGACAGATCAGGAGAACATGCTAGTCAGGGTAACAGTCGAACCTGTTCTGTATCAAGGAAGTTCAGAGCAGTACGGGCAGCATGCGGTCGTGCATTATCCTGTTGAAACAAAGCATTAGGGAGGCCTCGAAGATAGGGCAGAGCCATGGGCCTTAACACATCGAAAATGTAACGGTTGCTGTTCAAAGTGCCGGTAATGCGAACAAGAGGTGATCGAGGCGTGTATCCAATGGCACCCCACACTATCACTGCAGTAGATGGGCCAGTATGGTGATGTCCAATGCAAGCTGGCAATGCGCGTTCTCCACGATGCCTCCAAACATGGATGCGGTCATCATGGTCCTGTATACAGAACCAAGATTCATCTGTAAAGATGACGTGATGCCATTCCCGCGTCCAGGTTCGTCACTGATCACGCCATTGAAGGCGCTCCTGTCTGTGACGCAGCGTCAATGGTAGCCGAAGCCATGGTCGCCGTGCAGACAATCCATGCTGCTGCAAACGTCGTCGAACTGTTCGAGCAGAAACTTGTTGCCTTGCAAATGACTCCATTTCTCGACTCAGGGTTCGTGACGTGGTTGTACGATACCTTGTGACCATGCGGATAAGATGTCTGTCTTCTCTGTTGTTAGTGAGGGGGGTTGCTGAGGTCCTGCATGACGTTCCGTATGATTGTCCTGAACCCATCGATTCCCTATTCTGCTAACAGTCATGGGGTCTTGACCGACGCAAGCAGCAATATTGCGGTACAATAAACCGCATTCCCGGTAGGCTATAATCCTTCCTCGATCAAAGTCAGACACGTGCTGATAGGCATTTCTTCTTCTTACACGAGGCATTACAACAACTTTCTTTGCCGAAAACAACGTTGAAACGGAAATTGAGTATGAGAAAACTGCTGTCAAATCTCTGGTTTCATACACATTGTAGATGTCGCTACTGTCGCCTGCTTTGTGTGAATGCGCTGAAAATGTAATCATTTGCATATCACAGCAAGTTCTACCTGTAATGCAAATTTCACGTGTGTGGTGTGCCGACTTCCTGGTGTAGCAATTTTAATGGCCAGTAGTGTATTTTAAATTGAACTCAATTCGTCATTGAGCCCATATTTAAATGCTTAAACTGATATACATATGTGACATACAGGTGTGTGAAATATTATTAAAGTGCAAAACGAGACAAAACATATCTAAAACAATGATGCTATATCAGTACGACTTGTATACCATAGCGTTATTCTACGGAAAAGCGTTTTTATAATTTTTCGCGTATTATGAATTGAATTATGTTTCAATGCATTTTAAAACATAACGTGATGAGTATGTACATTTCACATTTTCCTGAGGACAAGCGAAATATTCTAGCGGACCATCACATTGGCGACCACTGCTCCAATGCATAAAAATTCACAGTTCCTATCGCAAGGTCCCAACCATCATTCAGTAGAACTTTAAAAAATGTTTTCAAGAAGTTTTTCAGAAATTTTCCTTCGTTGATATAGAATTCATCGGCGTCGAGTTCCTCCTTGAATTTCTTGCAACTATTCGCCACAACTGTCGGTATCTTCTTTCAGTCGAGAGCTATATTGTTATTTTCATCGCTACACATTTGAAAACTATATATTATTGATATCGGACCTTTTGTTCTCTAGGACATCCTCAACTCTATTAAATGTTGTTCGAGCTGTATTTTATAGCCCCTAACGAACCGTACGCCTCTATCAACAAAATATTTTATATTTGCGCATGCGCTTTAATGATTAATCACTTTACGCAAGTGCAAACGATTCTAGCGAAGCTCGCAAAAAATAGTTTCTTCTGTATTAAAAAAATGTTGGAAATAACGCAGCTATTATCGTTTTACCCTCTTCGTTATCCCTGAAAGATTGTTAAAAACTGAGGCAAAACCACATCGTACGATATTTTTTTTCAGTTATCGAGAATCTCTGTCACGTTGAGTAACAATGTACGCAGATACGTTACAGTCTACAAATCTTTACTTATTATGTACGCATTTTGACCATGACAAAATATTGCTACAAATTTTCGTATGCAGTGTGCGACATCATTGAACGTCACGAGATAGATTCGTGACACGTCTTTCAGTTTTTTACGAATCTTTCGCTTGAATCATGATTCGTCCCAGAGTAGGAATGATTCCAAGTTCTTCGTAGTTCTACTATTTGTTGAAATGCTCAATGCAAGTGGCATTCATCTTATGTGAAATCAATCGAATGAAAATGGAGCAGATAACTTGTATAGAGAGAGTGTTCTACGTGAATTAGGATATCTTATTACCCACAACTCAGGTGACTTGCAACGTAACGGGAACAAATGCTTCCGTATTTGATTCCAACCATTGTTAAAAATCAATCCCTTTTTATACACAACTCTGGTAGGTGTTTGAGAGGTTTACTTCTTTGCGATAAATTATTTGTTGCCCGATTTCATGGACAGTGCAAATCAGCAAATTCATTGATCCCAAGAAAGGACTGGATCCATCTTTTACGTAAAATGTATAATTTTAAGTTCAAAATTCGAGACAGAAATATCTATTTAGTTCATTTTTTACTTAATGGAGAATTTTATTTGCAAGCCACTCTACACATGCAAGCACACCTGAAATAGGAATCAACTCTATTAACTGTTGCTACACCAGAATACTTCTTTGCATCTTTAGTTGGGATTTAACAATTAGAGGAAGCTTTCGGATGGATGTCATCAAAATTTAGAACCAAAGATCGGGCAGAAGATTTCTAATGGTTTCATTTCATTTGGAGAACATTACGACAAATACCTATTTAACGTATATCAACCGATTTTGGTGAACAAGATGAATCTTCGGTTAAGAGTTTCGAATTCGCTACCTTCCGATAATGAAAATGACGTCCTTACCTCCCACCTCACCGCTACCAACCCACAAACTGTGAATCAAAGGGTAGAATGTTAACCATCCGGCTGCCAGCTCCATGGATATATTTTGATTGATAATTGTAAATTATGCATTGGGTGCAATTTTATAATTTCTAAATGTGATTATATGTAAAATAGTAAAATATCAATACCTATATGCATGAATTCTCAAATATAACATTTTTTATGGCTTTTATAAAGACAGGACATAAATTACTTCCATGATTAAAAGATTCTAATTTAATTTGCTTACAAATACAAACTTAAATGCCAGGTCAATAAATTCTAATGTACCATCTTTACAATTACGGAGTATTCTCTCCTAGGCTATCTAAAAGTGTGAAAAATAAAAATTACAAATATTTTTTTCTATATATGGAAGCAGAAAGGAATTAGATGTGCAAAGTAGAACAATTAGGAATAGAGGATTGATATTTTCGAATAAAAAATTGATATCTATAAGGAAGCCAAATTTGGAATGTGGACCTTCAGACCGCAATTCCTGTTTTAAAATAGGGATCTGGAAGCTAGTATTGCAAGATTTTATAATAAATAAATATTTTTGCAAAGAAAAATTAATAAACTGTAGTATATTAGTATCCACTAATAAAATTTATTTCGTAATTATTTCATTTTCATAACAATTTCTAGTTTCTTGATTTTTATATTAGTTTAGCAATATATGGCTAAGTTATACAATCTCCATAAAAATACGGTAAAAATAATATAAATTATCGTATCAATTTCTTATAAACTTTATTCCCTGTCATACATTTTTATTGGGTTTTGATTTTCCTATCTCATGTCAGATATCATAGGTTATTTGCTTTATAATCAGTGTTACGATTTACCTTTCATTCTTTATTTATGTTATACTTTTTTTAGTATTTATTACAAAATAAATGAATTACTAATTTGTACTTAAAATATTATAGGCTAGTAAATAAATCTTGATGTTGGGAATGAGATAATCTAGTTGACTCTTTGGAATCGTTCTTAAATTTTGCGACTGAAAATGACAAGCAAAAAGAACAGAAGTCACAGAAATACAAGGTAAACAAAGTTGTTTTCCTTTCTAATGACCCAAAAGAGTATGACTTACAAAATTTGTAGCCTAATGTTAGTCCTGGAAGTAATTGCAATTGGCATTAAACACCTTCTGACAACGAGTCTCCAGTGCGGAGACTCTTTGTCACAATTGTTGTCGTTAATAACATTAATGCATCCTTCTACGGTAAAACTGGGTGGAGGGGTTGGACAAAGTAGTTCTTGTGTCTTGGCGGAAGTTTGCTTTATTGGTGAAGGATTTTTGGTAAATATGACTGTCCAGGAAATGGAAGAGGTAGTAATTTAATGGTACAAGGTCAGGCGAATAAGAAGAATAGTATAAAGTATACATGTCAAGTCAGTATATGATATTCCTGGCCACTCACGTGACATGCAGCCTTGAGTATATCCTTGCGATTAACTAGTGGTGGCTCCTTCTGTTGCTATGTCTTTTTTACACGTTATAATTGCTGCGAGTTCAAATCCACAGTGATAGTTTGGCCTGTTGGTTGCAGCACACAGTGAAACACTTGACAAATAATCCCCCAGACACAAATCATGATATAGTGTAAGGGGAAAAGGTGGTCTTGAGCAATGCGAGACTATATCTTGGGGTGATAACCAAGGTTTGGAACGCCTGGGAATGTTATACAGGATCCACTTTTCGTCACTAGTCAACCCTCAGTTGAATATGGATGCACTAAGGTTGCAAGAAAGCAATAATAAACAAGCTGCCATTGGATGTTGCCTATGGACTTCAAACAGTGGGAGGAACCCACTTGCTCAACCTGTAAGTCTAATCTAAGTAGTGCAGATTAAATCTAACCGTTTCACCGGAAACGTTAAATTGTCTGGAAATTTCACCACACGTTTGACTAATGTCCTTCTCAATGTCTATTTGTAGATCTTTGTCATCCAAGGCCTGTGGTCTTCCAATACAATCTTCATCAAGTAAGGGTCGAACTGGCAGCCGAATGGTTAGATCTCTTGCCTTCGGTTCAACAGTTATGTTTGTAGTAGTTCGGAATCCACTTTAAAACGTAGGTTCCGGTATAATTAGCCCTCGTGTGCAAAAAATGACCGTTGAGCAACAAACAAACAAACCTCATCAAAGAGGGACAAATCTCCCTACCTGAATTTATGAAACTAATGATTTGCCGTACCTTCACTCATAGCACTATTCCCAAACGCTTGATATATTGAGCGACTTGATGCAACAGCTAATAAGCCCATTTTGGGTTCATAAAGGAAAGAAAACCAAACTTGCTCCATTTACATGTTCATTTCTCTTCACAACTGTTCGAGTTACGATTGAGGAATTTTCGCAGTGACCTGCTTTCATGACGACTGATTTCTACTCTCGTTTGACCGATGTCTCAATCATTCACACACACACTAATCTGTACACTTATTCGCACTTCATTCATTGGCAATGCAAAAACAGCACGAGCTTTCTTGTTTAACTTGTAATAATAGAATTTAAACAGGGAAGTTACTGCTTTCGGAGGAAATATACTTTTTCCAACAAATTTGGAGTTAAATAATCCACTGTGTCAAAAGGCAGCACCATAGTGTTTGAAGATGTACTGAACCACCGCAATAAAGCATCTTGGTTGGAGAAAAAAATTTTCCTTCAGTATCTCACCTGTTTGAAACTTGTTTTTAATAGCTTAAAAATATTTTTTCTTTTTTCTAGCTCCATCAATTTTAATGTTTGATATTTTGTTGAAAGACAAGATATTTTTTTATATTAAATTTACAGCAAGTTATGAAAATTCCTATCAAGTGATTGATCTTACTGATTATAGTCTAAGTAATTCATCTGTAGTGCAAAATTTCCGTTAATTTATAAAGATTCTTCGTTCATCAGGTTTTTATTTGTGCTTTCATCCATCACCAATGGAAATCAAATTTCGTGCTGGCAATCTCCCTTCGTTGTGTAGGTTCGTCACTGATGAAATCAGGTGGCCTGGTTGATTAGGACGCCGTTCTCATTATCGGAAGGTAATGAGTTCGAATCCTGTCTCAACCAAAAATCCTTCGTGTTCTGGGATGCCGGTTTTGGCACGTTAAATATGCGGGGTCGCAATGTGAAATGATACCCTCGGGATGGCAGGCCAAATATTGTGAGTCTTCTGCTTGTCCCTGATTCAAAATCATGAAGATTCTACCCGGCTGCTTCTATCTTACTGGTAGAGCCCAACTCAGCACTAGATACAGAGAAGCATGCTGCTGCAACAACTGATGAAGTCAACGTATTTTTCACTTGTCTCTTGACAGTGAAATGTTTTCAGTTCCTTCTTACATTAAGATATAATACAGTTTCACAATTTCTACTACACATTACTAAATACATTCGCTATCTAAAAGGAATTATTTGGCAAGATTGTAGACTATCATGAAACTTGATTATAATCTTTAAATATTTATATTGTGCTTCTTGAAATAAAGGACACGTACCTTTGTCCTCCTTATTAACAAAATATAACTATCAATTCTTCCTGAAACATTACATTCGTACCGCATTTTATCTGATTTCGGAGATTTATGGTGTCGCTAAAATTGAAAGTTTTTTTTATTGACTATTGGTAAGATAAAAAAATTGTAATTAAAATGATTAACCAAAGAATCAGTAATACGTATTTCATAGATCACCAGTTTTAGCTCACCAAAAATGTCAATTTGTTTTTCGTTCTACACGTTCTGTCAGCCTGCAAGCTGGTTGATACTTTTTTTTTTACAAGGATTTCTTTCCCTCACACATGTTGACATAATGGTCCTGTTGGGAAATAGAAACATAGTTTTGGGCTCGTACAGGAAGAAAATCTTAAATCAAAGTTGGTTCTTCTGATAGTCTGTGTGCAGGACTCAAAATGCTTTATCCAACATTGAATATGTGAGTCACTAATTACTTTATTGTGATATTAACTAAATGCTCTTTCAACTTAATGTTAAAAAGGAGTATGTTCGTTTAAATGGTGGAATAAGATATTAGAATATAAACTATAATACACAAAAGACAATAAGATATCGTGAAATTACAACACACACACATAATGTCTTCGGTCAAAATTCTCTTCTGAAATAAATACCGCAGTAATAAGACTTGAGTTCAGAAATAGTGAAAAGAACTTTCTAAGCTGTATATCTTACATTGTTATATTGACTTATTGTGGGGGGGAGGACAATGTTTTATTTCCACAGCCCTTAATACATATTATTAGTACATTAAATACCCAATATTAAAATCTGAAACTTTGCAACTTTTTTCTTTATTTTGGGATTTTGACCGAAATCAGAGTTCCACTGAAAGCAATGCACTTACTCATTTCATAGAATGTTCAAGTGAACCACCAAATTGTGGTCCACTGACATAGCCATTCTCTTGATTATTATCCATTGATAAGCCTGAACACAAGAAACGAATATTATGGTAATCTTAAGCTGTCAATTCGCTTAGCTTTTGACAAGTGGAGGTACTTTCAAAAGCTACTTGTCAAAAGCTAAGCGATGTGTAATCATTCGCCGACAAACCTGTAGAGCTATTATGCAATTCTTCGAGGTTAGGCGATAAATATTGCTGATCATTAAGAAGACACTCATTACAGACTTCATTGTCTTCATAATCTTGTAGAATACCTATATATAATATAGAATACCGAAACAAAGTATCTATTAAATACTGAAATTGATATTTAGTTTCAATTAGGACGAATACATTTCGGTTAGAATTTATCATATAATTTTGATTTTAAAATATTGTCTAATATAATAAAATTATTACTTCCATTTAACACAACACATTTAAAAATTTGTGCTAATTTTATTTTAACTCAAGATGACTCATCTTTGCAGAAGATAAGAAATTTTTCAACTTTAAATGCACACAAATCAATAAGTTTTGCACTTTCAGATTGCTACGAACGAGAAAATTTTTACTGCTATATAAATATAAGCAATTGCTATTTATATATAAATATATTTTATCATTTTAGGTAGCTTCAAACCAACCCTTGTTCCAATTATTGCTAATGCAGTTGCTTATCAAACTTTGCAACTGTATTTACAGAAGATTCGAAGAAAATAATTCTTTTAATGATTCTTTTGACATCGTACTGTTGTGGAGAAATTTTGAGAATATGTAATTTGTTATGATTTTGAAATGTTATTTATTTTCAAAGCTATACATTGCATAAACACACAGATATGAACTATTTATCCAATTCTACTGCTTTTTAATTTAGTAATTAGGTTGGTCTTTATTAAATTAAAGTGTTTAAATAATTTGTTTTAAATTACAGTAATGATTTTTTTATTGTCATGTTTAAAAGTTTTGTTGATTTCTAAAATTATAAGACTAAATTATTTTACTTAAGTGTTAACTAATAATATTTAAAATTTGTGATTGAATAATGTATATTTTTTCAATTTTTAAAATAATCTTTAGAGTAAAATAGAATGTCATTTGATGATAAAGTTGAAATCTAATAAGAAAATGTACTTTTATAATTTTTTTAGTTACAGTAAACTTTTCTTTGGTGTTGTTGTCTTTATTTCTCTCATATAACATAAAACATATACATGTGTGTTCGGTACTCTTTTTCCATAGTTGAGATATTTCAGTGGAAAAAAAGCAGGTTTCATCAGATGTATTTACCTAAGATAAAAATTAAACGTGATGGAAATATTTCATTAGTTACAAATTAGTTTATTATTAATAACATTAATGTATCAAGTTTAAAATACTGTTTGATTGATTATCAGTGTCATAAATTGAAAACGCATATAAAAGCATCTATACTTTCCCACGTGGTTTAATATTATTTCATAATCTTAAAAACTTTGGTTGGAGATCAATTTACTCGTTTATTGCTAATGTAGTTAGTTCTTTCAAGGATACATCAGTATTCTTTGCAGTAATCTCTTCATTTAGTGTAGGATTACATGAGGGAAAGAATACAAAATTCAGTGGTTTACCTCTTCATTTTGCATTTGCTAAATTTTGCAAAATAAGTGAATGTATTTAAAAACTTTAGAAGTCTGTATAAGCAGCCAGGAACAGAGGAATAATCTAATAAGCAACTTATTGTTGTACTTTTTAATGACTCCTTCTTAAATATACCAATAAATGATTCCAATTATTGAAAGTCTGATTTCGAAAACACATTTTTCGCTTAAAAACGTATTCATAATATAAAATGAAAATTAATCCGGATTACATATGCATTGCGGACAGTTTATAGCACAAATAGCTTTATAAAGCTTCTATATTATGCTTGAAATATTAATTAAATTAAACTAAATTAACTAATCGTCTTTGGTTAGCTGTTATTCTTATTTATTTACTGTCCATCAAAATCAAAAGTTAATATGTAAGAACACTTAATTATATCAAAATTGTGTTTATTAAATTTTAAAATGGTACGAGTTACGTTTGATTGTTAACCCAATGCATCTATTTATAATTTCATGCGAGTTAAAAAAATTATTCACTGTTGAATTTACACTGCTGGCTACCAACAAATTGCAATATCAAGAGAAACGCAAAAAAAATTAAATTTGTACAAAACATGATGACCAAGTATCAAATGATAAAATTTATTGACTTCTGTGCAGTGTGTTTCCTACTAAAATCAGTAGCCATTGTTGAAGATCACCGCTGCCACACGCCTCGGAATTGATTCTAAGTGATATTCGAAATGCTTTTGAAGTACAGCAGACCAATCAGCTTCCACACGTTGCCAAAATTAATCTAATGTGTGGCAGGGATGTAATCTGGGTCAATCGTTGAGCAACCACTTACCACATGTTCTCGAACGGTGACAGATTCGGAGAGCAAGCTGGACAGGGTAGCAATCTGGCGACTGACGAAGAATATTTGGAAAATACGTGCCACGTGTGGTTGCTGCATTTCCCTGTTGAAGTATGGCTTGGGTCTGAAGATGAGGAAGGACAACTAGTTCCAACACCTCAGATCAGGTAGTGCTGGTTAAAGTACCAGCAATGCGTGCAAAGAGTGATATCCAATACTGCTCCAAACCATAACATCCGATGCAAGACCAGTGTGGCAGTGCATAACGCACTTACTGAACATTCTCTCTCCACGGTGTTACCAGATTCAAATGCGGCCACCGTGGTGATTCAGACACTAGCGTGACTCGTCAGTAAATGAGATTTCATTGAAAACTGCCGTCCATATCCTTCGTTCTTCGCACGGCGGTGAAGACATCTGTGAATGTGCGTCAAGGGTGGACGAAGCAATGGACGTTTTGCGCACAGATCCGTCTGCTGCAAACGTGGCCAAAGGTACGCACAGGTACTGGATAATGCGTTACTGACTGAATGTGCTGTGCCATGGTTTGTTATGTGGCCGTCACTGCCACATGAGCACAATTGTGCTTGTCATCACGTGAGTGGTGCTCTGAGGTGGATGCGATCGAACGCTTTTACTTCCAATGATTACATATTCACATTACATTTGTTTGGTTTCGTCCAACACATTTACCAATTTCCGTGATACATAATCCACCTTCTTGGTAGGCCACTATTTAACCTCTGTCTAACTGGGATACTTGATCAAAGATGATCACTTTTCCACGAGGCATAATTTATGGGATTTTTTTTGGAAATAGCACAAGAATAACACAATTGTGGAACTTGAAATCATCGTTCTCTAATAGCCTTATATATACCGCTTTGAAGTAGCACCACAGGTGCGTGTTATGTACGTCTGTGCACTGAAGTTCTTATCATTTGCATATCTCACTTCCACTAATGCATGTTGTAAATTTCATGTTTCATGCGTTTTGAAATCCAGCTAAATGTTTTTCTTAAAAATACTGGGTGAGATTTACTAAACTAGTGATATAGGTAGGCTATATATATTTCTTCATATAATTTAAATGAATTTTGTGTGTGATCTAAATATCACTTTCATACGAATAATATATTTGTTTTTTTACCTTGGTAAATTTTTGAGACATGTAATGCCATAGGATCTGAAATCAAAATTTAACGAAATATTTTATTATGGTGTGTACAAATGTCTGCCATTACCGTATAATGATGAAAGTAAAACCTAATTTTTAAAAACTACATTTTCATTTCAATATTTTAAGACCTTACGTATTGAAAGCATCAGGATTTGCAAATACGAAGAACAATAAACATTCGTGTTTATATACATTTATAATATATGAACAACTGCAATTTTTATTAATTTTGCTTTGCGTTCTTCAAGTTAGATTAAAAAAATACACTATTTTCTTAAAATTAAAATTGTTGAATGTTAAATTATTTTACTCCATTAAATAATTATATATTTAGTTGTCTGTCAGCAGAGTGAAACCATTTTCTTTAATGGCGGTCAACTGTTCAATCTCATATTTATGATAGTATCCTCCACTTTTTTCGTGTCACATTAGATGGGAAATATTGGAATTATTCAGATTACACTTTAACATTTGTATTCTATTGATATGTTTCCATTCCTTTAAATGTTTAATTTTTAGATTTTGTTTACTTTTTCTACTTCGGCTTTGTTTTCTTAATAGTATACAAAGTCCGGTGACAAAATCGACTCATTATATACTGAAGTTTCTCTCTAATTATACTACTTGTGCAGGAAATGATTTTCTAAGAAACTTTATAGGCTCGTGTCCACCCAATATGAAGGTAAGTGAGATGAGGGGGATTCGCAATCTTGGGATAATATGGAAATTTTGAGTATTAAGTATACATTTTTGCATCTGTATCAAAATTCGTTTGCTTCTGATCTTTGCGCGGAATGAAGATTATGATACAGTAATAACGTATATTTGCACTTTTTTTAACGCTTACAATTAGAGGAAATCTATTCTTAACTACTAATGGATTCTTGAATTGGCGCCACAGGCGCGCCTGATATGGGCCTGCACTGAAATTTTCATCTGCATATCTCACCATCGCTAATGCATGTTGTAAATTTAATGTCATTTGTATGCGTCTTTCTGGTTGTTGCGTGTAGGCTGGCCAGCAGTGTAAAATATCACACGTTTAATAATAAATAAACCTTTGATTATAATTTTTTAATGTCTGTTTGGGAATACCATGAATTAATTTTGCAAAATAAAGTGTTTTTCCGAAAGAAAATAGCTTTGTCGTGGCAAGAGAAATTTCTCGTAAGAATATTCTTTGAGTGAAATGGTGGAAGATATGAAGCAATTTTTATTGTATCAACTCCGTAGCTCAAATATAGTAGCTATTTTACAATTTACTAGAATATGTGAGTAGCGTTTTAAAAAATTGATTTCAATAAAATGCTGCTTGTAACCTATTTGATGAATATTTAATAAAATTTATATGATAGTCTCATCAAACAAGCAAAAATATATCGCCGAGCATATTTAACGAGGGATTCCGATAACACAAGAAATATGTCAATTCACCTTAAATTTTAGGTTTCAGTCTTGTTAGCCCTTTTACACAAAAATAGTTGTAGTGACAAGCAAACCTTCCTTTCACACCTTGAAAAGCAGATTTTAAAAAGTTTAGAGAAGAGTAACTTATACCAGTATTCTAATAACCAATAAAGTTTTAATGAGTAACAAATCTCGATTAACAGATAAATTAATCAAATTTTGTTTGCAATGTGGAGGTGCTTATTTAAATCAATAGAAAAAAAACCATAAATATAAATTTATTAAAACTACTATTATGCGATGAGGTCAAGATACCTTGCAACACTTGAGTGTGTATAAACCATGTTAGTACGAAAGATCTTCGGCTGAGTCAGATAGAAAAAATTATATTTTCAATTTCAACTGTTAATTATCGACGGCCTAACCATAAAACAATGTTGTGGTTCTAGCTATAAGAATTCATGCCTTTGAATGTCAAGTCAGGCATAGATTTTTAAATTTAAGCTAGATTTATGTGTAGTTTGTGATCCTGAACAAAAAACGAATGATATATCAATTTAAAAAAGAACTTTAAGGGTTTGATATCTCTTGAAAATTAAGTATCTTATATCATTAATAAAAGTATATTTTCTTCAATTCTCTTAGTATCGCATAGTGAGAATCTCAATCTTTCGTTTCAAATAGATGCGCAAGTAACCAATTAGAAAATTGTATAGATTGGTATCTTTTGATCACGTAATTATTTAAATTATACATCTAAATTCTTACTTTTTGTCCATTTGCTTAATAATACATTTTCATTTTTTTTTCTTCAGGGTTTATTAGTTATTATAATTTTTGTCACACAACTTTTTTAAAATGAATTTATAATAAAACAGTGCAGCCCTTAATAGAACCGAAGAAAATATAAAAACAGTGTCAACTCGCTTAGTTGTTATATTTATCTTCATTAAAGCGAATTGATACATTACAATAAGGTATCCTAAAATTTCTTAAACTGTAGAAATTCGAGCATTTTATTTAAAATAATGATTCATTAATTATAGCAAATATTATTACTTTGCAATTCACTCTACAAATAATTATAAGAAATATTTTATATAAATTTTTATGTAGAGCAAATCGCAAAATAATGAAAAGAATTAGATAAAAAAAAAGTTATTCTCTCAACAGACGATGGCACGTTTTTCAAGAAAGATTCTGTTGTAATACTGTTATTTTATTACAAATCTCATCAGAAATATTTTAAAAAGCTTTAGAAACACTACAAATAAACTCAACTCAGTTTTCTTACCACGCAATACAAAATGCAGGTAAATAAAATATTTTTTAATAGTAGCAGGAACCCTACAACTCAACTGAACTCAAATCCTTTACTACAAGGTACAAAGTGCAATTGAATAAAAAATAATTTCAATAGCAATAGGAACCCTACTACAAAACTCATCTAGAATCACCTAACACGTAATACATGCACATCGACATCTTATGACGTCACCCATCCTCCTGCCGTTTCATCAGACATTCCTCTTTTGTTGACAGGTAACACGCCCCCTTCTATTGTGTTCCTCAAGAGAAGATAACTTGATTTCAGAGAAAATGTAACAATCACTATTGTGTCCAGACAAATCAAACAAATTGGATTCCGTTTGTCTTGGTATGGTATGTGAAAATAATTGAATACAGAAAACTCAGTAGTGAATATTGAATTATTTGCAGTACTCATATTTAACAGCTTTAAAAAATTCTCAAAATGTAATTGTACGAATAATTTTCCAGTAGTCTTATATTGTCAACTGATAATTCACTACGCACTGATGATCTTTTAAAACCAAAGTCAATTATAGGTTTTTCCTCCTGTTTACACCACAGTGAAAATTTTATGACCATGACCTATTACACGAGCTCCCAGTCAACATTATTGAATACTACGTATTTTCAGGTGGCCTCTAGATCAAACGACTGCGTGTGTGTGTGCACCCTCACATTTAATATATTTTTCGAAGTTATTCCAGAAAAGCTCGTCATATTTCCTTTTAAAATGTTATAAAGTTAAGTTTATTATGCCCAAATCTTTATTTGATATGCTAATATCAATTATTTAAATAATATTGTCTGGTAGTAGTTTGGATGGAGAATGTACACACCACTACGTTCCTGAAATTAATTTGATCGGATCAATAGTTGAAGTTAGATTTAAATTATAAGAATCTAAAACTAAAATCGGAACCCAATAAATGTTGATCTGTTTTATTTCTCTGTGGTCATAGCACGCGAGGACTCAGAAGACCACATTTTATAAATTAGATGCTTGTAATAATTTTAAACTCGCTATATGTCCGAAATCTTAATCGAACTCACAAACGAATCCCAATTTACTATCCATTTAGCGGATCCGAAATGTTCAGCGATTAGATTGGAATTCAGGATCTGTAATAAATTGGTAAAATATAAATATCACTTTTTCCTGAATATTAAATTTCTGGTATTTTACTAAGATTATTCTTCTATATATTGCATGTCAGACTTCCTTTTATAAATTTCCTAATGTAATTTGAAAATGGAATACTTAAAATCGGAATGTTTAAATATATGGATACCAGAATACTTTACATTCTTTTGTGATATTGAAATATGGGGAGTAAAATAAACCAAATGCATTTTTGGGGTGAATGTCTTAAAGACAATTTCGTAAGTTTAAATTTTATTAAACTAGCAGAACATTTGTGTTTATGAATCAAAACAAATCTGTTCGGCTCGTTAGTTGCAGCATCCTAAAATTCCGGTGACTGCCAGTAGTCATGATTGAAAAGACGTTTCGGGAAACAAGCCTGTTTTATACTCTCTACTCTAAGAAACGTCATATTCATTAATAGACTTTAGGTAATACGTCGTGATCCATCTGTAGAAGCAACCAAGCTTATTGGTCTTCAATGTTCCACATTGGGTTTGGATGCTTATGTTTCGGAATCCACATTAAATTGTAGGCCCAGTTCAGTTAGCACTCGTGTGTATAAATTGACCGTTGAGAGATAATCGCTCAACAGTCAATTGTATCCCCCCCAAAGAATTAACAATGTAGAAACATCTTATGACAAAAATGTATGAATGTTTTCATTTTAAATACTCATACAGACCTTATTTCATGCATCTTTCCGTGATTAGTAATAAAATGAAAAAGTTTATAATTAACAATTCAGTTGAATACAAAATATGAGTTCTTGAAAAAATTACTGAATTTTTTTTCACATTTTAGTAATTTTTTCAAATATTATATTTACTATAGTATATGTATTAAATATAAATAGTAATTTTTCAAGTATAAGCAAAATCTGGATTGGTATTCATTTAATAAAAAGTACATATTTTGCTGACAAGTTTTACTCACATGAAACATTTATTCATAATACAAAAATAACATAATGTTTATTATTTCACTGGATATAAAAAAGTTTATAATTTTTGCTATATACATACGTTACACAGTGGTTGAAAGTCTCTGCCTTAATAGCTAAGCAAATACAAGAGCTTTGTTGGATTGTGGAGTAATATTTTATATAATATATACATGCGTAAGAAGTAAGGAATATTTCAAATATGCTTTTAAAAGTGGGAGTGCTTATTTTGATAATTAGTTTATTCATACATTTGATAACAATTATAAATATACCCCAATAATATGAATACTTTTTGGTTCTTTCAAAATTTTGTATTACATTTTAATTAAAATGAGTTGTTTCTTTTAAAAAAAATTTACGTACACGAAAATATGTGACATTCTAAGCGAATAATAGAGTTAACTGGTAAAATGTCTGAATTCTACAATGAAAGTAATTTATAGACTGTGTTATATTTATCCTAATAATCACCTATTATCAGTAGTTGCAACAACAACAACACATCAGTGAACCGTACGCTTTTCCAAGGATAATTAAAATGCCATTAAAACCTACTTAGACATGCCCTCAAATGTTTCTCTTGTTGATCAATCACTTCACATCCCGCCTATTATCCCAGAAATTTCTATTAAATGCAAGGAAGGTTAACGAAATGACTTGTAATTCTAAATGGAATGTATTGCATTCGTAAAATGTAATTGGTAAGGTATTAAAAATTTATTTTTATACACTCAGAATATTATTTTTAAGGCTACCAAATGATATTTCTTAAACAATGAGAAAGGATGCATGTATAATAATACAATATTCAATAAGGTGTATATATATTTAATTATATGTATATATATATATATATATATATATATATATATATATATATATATATATATATATAAGGATTATATATTCTATATGAATATATTATTTGTTTCAGTACAAAATTTTTAAAAAGATGCATATATGGATTAAAAGCTTTTTATTCATTTAAAGTGATGTTATTCTATTATAGAATAATGAATTAAAATTTTTTGACATGAAATGTATGTATTTACTTAAATGTATAATATTTTTTCCATAATTAAGATTGATTCGAGGGCTATATTTTATTAAATGTTGCTAAAAATATTTAATTCAGTTCTTTGTCATTTTTCTGATCAATGTGCATCTTCAAATTATTAATAGTTTAAAAGTAATAAATGGAAATGTTGTATGCACACGTAATTCACAAATTCTAAAGTAAATTAATGAATTTATTTTTTGTACTTTGTTTTAGCTTTCTAGAATGTCTCACTATTTGATATTGAAATTTTGCAATATTCCCATACCTTCAATATGTTAAATTAATGTTCTGATCTTTTAAGATTGATTTTTCTCTGGAAAAGTGGAAAGAAACTAAATTAAGAATATTTAAAGCAAAGCTACATTTCATAAATTAAAATATTAGAGTTTAAAAGTAAATATCTATATTCATAAGAGCAGGAAAATTTGAATTTGGAAGTTTCCTAGAATTTATCCTAGCTGACCGGCAATGCGTACTAGGGGAGTGCGAGAGTGATATCCAGTACCGCCCCATACCATAATACCGGTGCAGGAACAGTGTGGCGGTGCATAACACAGCTATTAAGCGTCTTCGTCAGTAAAGATAATTTCATTCCTAATCTGACGTACACATCTTTCTTTCATCACGCCACTGCTTGCGAAGACGACTGTGGTTTTGCGTCAAAGGTAGACTAGGCAATGGACGTCTTGCGGACAGACCACTCTGCTGTAAGCGGCGTTGATTGGTACGCGCAGAGACTGGATGATGCTTTACAGATTGAATGTGTTGTGGTATGGTTCGTGATGTGGCTTAGCGGTTCGCCTCTGCCATGCGCACAATTTGCCTGTCATCACGTGAAGTGGTGCACTGAGGAGGATGCGATCGAACACATCGGTCCGTCGTACCCTCTTGCATCCAACGATCACATATCCGCATTACAGTTGTTTGGCTTTGTCCAACACAATTACCGATTTCTGTGAAAGATAATCCACAATCTCGGTAGGCTACTAACCTTCCTCTGCCGAACTCTGATATTTCATCAAAAAATGATGGCTGTTTTTTACGAGACATAATTGATCATTTTTTGAAAAAAAAGCACACAAGAAAAACACAATTTCCGAACTTGAAATTGTTGAAATCTCCAAGCCTTAAATAGCGCAGTGAAGTGGTGCCACAACCGCTCCTGATGTGCATCTGCGCTGAAATTCTACTCGTTTGCATTTTCTTTCCTCCCTTAATGCATGTTGTAAATTTCATGTTTTCTGCATGCTTCCGTCAGGGCAGCATTTACGGTTGTTAGTAGTGTATTTAAACTAGCTTTCAAAATTTCCAAGTGTTTTTATACAGTTATTAGTTATACAATTAAATTTTTCACTGAGTAATTTCTCCAAAGAATACTATTTAAGACTTTCTTAGACTTTCGGAAACACAAAATATATGAAAATATTGCTATTATTTTGTAAGTGATCTTCCAGTGTGTAGTCAAAAATCATGTGCACCAAACTTTATTAGTTTATTAAATTGCTTAAACTGTTGTATGTTTTTATCATATGGCTTATTATGACATAATAATATGTTCATACTCTTTGGAATAGAAAGCATCAAATTTAATCCTAGTCATTGTAGAGACGTTATTAGTTTTTATAGAGTTTCAGAACAAAAGTTGAATCTCCTGTAGGATAGGTGTACCTGATAATCTAATAAATCTGAAATATCAAAAATGTAGTCGTGATTAATTTATTCTTGATTTATATGAGAGAAGAAGAGAAAGAGAAAAATAGAGAAGCAAAAGTATAAAATTAATTTTATAAATTAAAATTACATAAAAGTGATTATACTGCCTGATGTTCGTGTTGTTGTCTCACTCATCTTTGCAGTTTGGATCATGTTGTAACCTCTAGATGTGGAGTTTCAGTCTTAATACTGTTCTCGGACTGTTTTTGTTTGTGGCAAAAACTATTGTATATCGGTGTCTTCTCATTTTCTACTTCTGGAAGGTTGTTGCTGTTGCACCAGCATGCTTCCCTGTACCTAGCTCTGGGTTGAACTCTACCAGTTAGATTGAAGCAGCCGAGTGGACTCTTCGTGATTGTGAAGCAGGGACCAAGCAGAATATACCCAATCCTTGGTCTGCCACCCCAGAGTTATCATTTAACTCGGAGGACATTGCCATCTCGCAAGTTTAACGTGCCCCAGACGTCATTAGTGAACATGACGGATCTTCGGTCAAAAATCGAGATTCGAACTCACTATTTTTCGATAATGGGAATGAGGCCCTAATCAACCACGTCCACAGCGGAGAAGGTTGTTGTGAAACTTTTGGTTTATCTGCAAAAAGCAATTGGAAATATTAGTTGCACAGAGGTCAAGCATGATAGCTTCATTTCTGAAGTACCATGGTGCCTTAGAAATTATCCTTAAAATTTTATTTTGAATTGTTTGAAACTACTTAAGATGACTGTCAGCTGCTCCTTCAAAAATTTGGCAAGTGTAGCTGACCACTGGACGCAACATTGACCTGTACAAAAGCTTTTTATTCTGTAAATTTAGTTCTGATTTTTATACTATCAATGAGTATAAAATTGCCTGCGCTGCCTTAACTTTTTTATTTATTTTGGTAAAGTGGGACTTAAAGTTAGTCTTTTATCTAAAGAATCCTAATCATTCGACTTCGTTAGTCCATGGAACTATTTGGTTATTAATTTTAATATTATTATTCAGCATCTTATTTCTTTTAGATAAAACTATTTTGCTTGGGGTTTCCCTACGTTTAATTCAATTTTCCATGCGTTAAGCTAGGTTTGAGGTTTGTTTGTCGCTCAACGGTCTTTTTTTGCACACGAGGGCTAATTAGACCGGGACCTACGGTTTAAAGTGGAATCCGAACCACTACAAACATCCATGCCCAAGGTGGGATTCGAACCCACGAACTGTTGAACCGAAGGCAAGTGCGCTAACCATTCGGCTGCCAGCTCGGCTTGCGTTAAGCTAGATGCTAAGTTTATTTAAGCGTTCATTTAAGGTATTAACAATTTGTTTTTATTTTTAGCTAATATGAAGGTATGTTTACTAAAGTGCTAAGATTTTTGTATTCGCTTGTTTTGGAATGTCAGTTATATTAGGATGTCAAATACCTAGTCACTGTATTGTTTAAATACTGGAAGGTGGATGTTGCATTTCTGTTTTATGCATATACGTATATAAGGTAAGGTGCTTGTAATTCTTCTTACTTTTCTTTTTTGCACAAGTAAGAAGTGCGAGACTCTAACAATAACATTCTCAAAGGCAACAACCGTACAACACTCTTCCGGTGTTAGATTTCGTGGTATCTTTTTCAATATGGCTTTAATATGCAAAAAAGTATATCAGACTTTTTTCTCTCAAAGAAAATGTATAAACTTTGAAAACTTTTTTAAACAGACAAAATGGACATAACTTTTATGAAACGTAATCATATAGAGCAGGGATGGCGAACCAATGGCACGTGTGCCACAAGTGGCACGTTTGAAAATTTTGATGGCACGCAGAAAAACAAAATTATTTTTTTACAAGTTCTTTTTTGACAGAAATGAATTAAAAATTATTAATCTACACTTAATGTATAATATATATGATATAAATTTGTAGCACTTAATTCCTATCTTAGTAAGTTAACTAGAACCGTCAAATTATACATTTTATTATTAAAATATAGCATTAATTCTCTCAAAGTATATGAAGCTGCTCATTAGATAAAAATTTTTGCGTATCCAGTTTCGCCTACTAATGTTATTGCATGTTGTTGCCGTCACAGCGCCCGAATCAGATGACAGACTGCATTAGTCCTTTTGAGTAAACCGTCGCCTTTGAAACTACAGTGACTTGTTAAAAAATATAACCGTTTATTGTAAATAGATATAGTGTTATTTTTAGGTAAGCATTTTTACATATTATTTCATATTTTATATTCTGCATTTGCATGAACATATTGCGTCACGACAAGTTTCAACCTGACTGAAGTCACAACCTTAAGGTATTAAAAGTTACAAAACTTATAATTTATTTTGCTTATTTTTGAATAATAAAATATTTTATATTATGAGAAATTATTTAAACATTAAATCAGTAAAATATAGAAATAATTATTAAAATTACTCTTGAATTAATATAACATTTATTATTTTCTTGTGTTGGTAATATTTTTAGTACTTTAATATGTTACGAAATATGTTCTTGCAAACGAATGCAAAATATATTATTTATTTTATAATAATATTATCAAAATATATATTTTTAAGAATTTCTTATTATGCCTAGTAAAATGAAGAAATCGAAATTATCCGAAACATGTAGAAGCAGAAAATTTCGAGCTTGGTGGACCGATAGATACGGTATGATTGAAATGGACAGTAAAGCAATTTTTGTATTTTAAGTTGTAAAATTGGTAGTCTGTAGAACATCTTCAGTAAAACGGCATTATGAAACCAACCATAAATTTCTTCTCAATTGAAGTGTAGAAGAGCAAATGGAGTATATATCACGTGCCTTAAAAAATAAAAATGCTTAAGCTTACTCCTTTAATGAAATATACTAGGAACTCAAACAAACACCACTGCAGCTAATTATCAAGTTTCAAAAACTATTGCTCAATGTATGTGAAAACTTTTAATGAAGGCGAATTTTTAAAGGATATGCCGGGCTGCAATGTGCACCATACTTATTCGATGATTTCGAAAACAAAGAAAAAATTATTCAAAGAGTTAAACAGCTAGGAATAAAGTGAAAGAGAGAATTTTGAGTATGGCGGAAGATGTAAATTTTCTACAAAAAATTCATATAAAGTTTTGCGATTTTATATCCGTTTGCCTTGACGAGTTTAACGACGTAACAGGCTCTGATTGCTTAGCAATTTTTGTACGTTATTTTGTTTTCAAAATAATATTAAAGAAGAGTTAATAAGTTTATTAACATTAACAACAACAAAAGTATTAGAAATTTGTAATGCTGTTATAGATGTATTGGAAAAAAGAGAAATATATGTCAGTCTAATATTATGTCAGTTACAACTGATGGTGCCCTCAGATTAACTGGACGGGAAAATGGATTTATAAATTTTTTTTACAAAACGTATCGAACACACAACTCTTAATTTTCATAGCATTATTCACCAACAAGTCGTTATGGGCCAAAAACAGGTTTAAAAATGTTTGATGAAATTTTGAGTTTTGTAGTAAAATTAGCCAATTTTATATCAGCACGAGCACTAAATAAAAGAAAATTTCAAGAATTGTTATAAATGAAGTATACTCGTCGTACAATAGCTTACTTTTATTCAATAATGAACGCTGGTTAATCCACGGAAATGTTTTGCAAAGATTAGTTGGTTGTTTGGAGGAAATAAGATTATTTTTAAATAATGAGAACGTCATATATATTATGTGTGACCTATACAATGAATTATTGGATGTAGAATGGCTAACAAAATTATATGTTTCCCACTGATATATGCTCTTACTTAAATGAATTAAAGATAAAACTATCAAGGTGTTAATAAAACAGTCAGTATGATGTTTGAATAAATCAAAGCGTACGAAGTGAATTTACAGATTTTTAATCGTGATATTCTTTCAAATTCATATATACATTTTCCGAATACAAAAAAATTTTTTTCTGAAAGCGAATGTCACGAAAAGCCAAATAAAGAGTCATTAACGAACAAATTTTCAATGGTAATTGAATCCCTGATTTAGAAATTTTCTGCACGATTTTCGCATGTAAAGAATTTGAAGAAAATTTAAAATTCATTTTATACCCTGATACAATACCATTTGAAAAATTAAATTGAAATGTCCTTGAGTATTTAAATTTTAATGAATTAGTTGAATTTCAGTCAAGTACCATATGGAACCAAAAATTTGTTGTTTAAAGAAATGATTTAGAAATTATTAAAAGTAATCAAGTGTTGGATAAAATAAATAAAACTGCAGAAGATGAAATTCTAACTACATGGAATTCAATTCCTGACACGTTTAATTGTTTAAACATTTTAGCTAAGGCAATTTTATCAATATTTTCATCGACTTGGGCATGTGAATCTCTATTTTCATGACGGATGAGTCGAGCTCTGCATGCGTACTGTTGAAATTAACTAAATATGAACCAGATATTAAATCTTTATCGTCTTGTGTACAGCAACAAAAATCACATTAAAAACAAATGTTTTTAACGTAAATTTTTTGTTTCTAGCATATTGCTTTTTGTAAAACATTGATTAATAAAAAATTATTTAAAGAAGAATTACTTTTATTTGTTTAATTAATTACTCTTACGTATAGTTTCACCAGGCTAACATTTCGAATGAAATTTTATTGTGGCACGTAACCTATTTAAAAAAGAATTTTTATGACTTTGTGGCACGGACATAAAAAAAGGTTCGCCATCCCTGATATTGAGTAACAAAATAAATTTTAAAGTTTTTACTTGTATAAAAATTTTACGAATCT
>CM075862.1:66112729-66122729 GCA_037975125.1 Latrodectus hesperus
TTAGCAAATAAAGTATCCTATTGATTGAAATGATAAAAGAAATACATAGGAGTATTTTTTTATTTTCACAGTAAATAATTCTTTTTTAATACATTATAGTTGATTTTAAATTATTTTTGTATCCTTTTAATATATTAATGTAATGTTTTTAAAAATGGTAATTTTATTTATTTTTAGAATAAAATTACTTTTAAATTCAATTTGACTTAGCATTTTTTGGTGACAGTTAATAAAAACTACGTTTATTAATATTAAGTGAATAAATTATATAAGCTACATTATTTGTGATATAAGTTTTTAAATAAAGTAATGTAAAACTAAAATTATAACTCTTTTTTTGTTAACCAAGCTATAACCATAAGTAAGATATATTTCACCGTTAAAAATAGTTTTGGATACATTTAAGTTTTGAAGTTATATACACAAAATTTTAGGAGAATGCTCAAAAGGTATAACATCAAATAACTTTTACAGATAAATTTTAAAGAGAATAAATGCCTCAAACAATTTATTTTTAAGAGTCTATAAAAGTAAAGACATTTATACCTCATTTTTGAAATCATTTCATTCATTGTCGTGTGCCAGCCAGGCTGGCAATATGGGGTGTGCTGCTCCACTTTTTAAACTGAACTAAATTTTTTGGTGTGGAGTCCGACTTCCTCAGTACATACATGCCATAGTAGACCCGTTTATAGGGTAGGCAACTATTCACACCTCATTCATGCAAAGAAAGGACAAAGACAGGATGGATAGAGAGAGAAAGTACATCCATGCCCGAACCGGGATTCGAACCCAGGACCTCCTTATCCGCAGTCAGGCACGCTGACCACTAGACAAGTTGGTCGGCTTGAAATCATTTAAAAAAATTTTAATGAAAAATAGCCAAACTCATATATATTGCTAGATACGCTGAAAGGTCGAAAGTTTTACCATTTTGATGTGTTTTTGTTCAATAAATTCAACTTTATTATTGCAGAGTGAGGATATTTATTGTTGTAGGTGGTGAAGAATTAATTTTTTAATATTCCCTTATTGGGAAATTTCTGGTAAGCATTTAGTGACGTATCGATTATTTGCGATGTCTTCTATCCTTCTAATTTGCTGTTTTGACCAGTCCTGTACTTTTGAAGAAAATGGAATATTATATTTTGAATCATGTTGTATTTTCGTCTTTATAGTCATGAGATCATCCTTAAAGACCCTTACATTAGTAACATTACATGCTGAAGCGGGAAAAACGCTTTTTACGCTTACGAGTTTAGAAATAATACGATGACCAATCGCGAATTAATTTAAAGGTTTACTTAGTGATTCTGACGATCTCCTCTTTTCTGATGATATATTATCACAGTTATGTTATGAAGAACCCAATGGCAAACTACTTTCCTCCTGTGCAATTCTTACTGAATAATTTTATGGACGGTGATGCATAGTTTTTCTGTACCATTTAGTAGATATATGAATTATTATGTTTTTTTCGGCAGGAATACTATCTGGAATTACAGATGACAACAGTCTTTCTGTCTTTCTTCATCCTTAAAAAAATGATCACCTTTATCAAATTCGGTAAATCATCTGAATAGTTTGGAGAAATGGATATTAATTTCCAAATTCTAACTGTAAATGTTGAATGCAATGTTGTTGTCGTGAGATAAGTGCAAAAAGAAAAAAAAAAAAGAAAAGGTAAAAAAGACAAGTCATATGGAAGCATGACTTGGAGTCCAAAGGCATGGAGCATTGCCCTGACCACATCTTCAGCTTTTCCCGTATAAAGTGTCATGGCAGCAGTTGGGGTCGATGTTGAAGAGGGTCGATGCAACAGAGATTCAGTTGAAGAGATGCCTCGGACCCTGGAATTCCTGTGCAGTGTCTGCATTCTGCGTAGGTTCTAGATCCGTCGGGCATGATTTTCATACCCCTCATGTGCCCAGTCCATATTCTGCTGATGGTAGAGGTGATACCACGGTCAGGATTAAGCTCCGGTTTCCGTAGTTCTCCGCAGAGCTGATGCCTTGCGACGGCGTTTGCATCGAAGCAAGTAGTAGTCGTGGGAGTGAGATTGATATCTCTAGCCTCCTTGGCGAGGGAGTCCCCCTGTCCATTTTCCTCGATGTTAACATGTGCAGGGACCCATTGGATGTTGCAGGATTTCTCCCTAGCAACTATGGTGGACAGAAGCACGTTAATGTCTTGGGCAAGTCTCGTTTTACAATCCTTTAATGGCCCCCAGAGCAGATTTACAGTCAGAGAATATGTTGATGCCATTCGAGGGGACTGACTGTGTGAGGTAAAGGGTAAGAGCTGCCTTTATAGCAATCAGTTCACTAGTGAAGTTGGAGGTAATTTTTCCAGCTGCAACCCGATGTTTGAGGGATGTTTGGTCTGAAAGGATAAGGAAAATGTCAGAACCTCCCCTGTCGCATTCTGAGTTGGTAGTGTGGAATGAAATCTTTTTGGCTTATGCCACTTTATAATGATAGAAAATAAGAGCAATATAATGTTTTCGTGCCACCTTAATTTATCATTGTTTTTTATTTATTTCTTTTTTTTAATAGCGGCAAGCACTTGGGGGACTAACCTTTTGCCACAATAAGACCAGAAACTGCTACTTATTTACCATTACCCAGTGGGCACCTGTGAACCAAGTCACGGAGGCAAGTAGTATTACCCACGCCATACCACCACAAACCCGTTTATAGGGTGGGTCACATTTATACATCATCTCAGAAGAAAGGACAGAGAAACACAAAGAGAAAGTAACATCCATGTGCGAACCAAGATTCGAACTCGGGACCCATAGCTTAGGAGTCAGGAGCGCTAACCTCTTAGTCATCGGTCGACTCAAATTATTTTTACGCTAAACTATTTGCAATTAGCCAGTAAAAAATCGTCTACTAGGACAAAATTGTTCATATTTTCAAATCTAACTTTTAAAAATTTCTAATGCTTCACATTTTTGCTTTTCTTAGAAATTGTAATGTGATCTTCGCATGAAAGATTCGTATTTTATGTTTTCGATATCAATTTCTCTATTTTAAATGCTATGACTTAATGTGTGAGTAATTTCAATAAAAACACGAAATGTTATCAAAGAAATACATATACTATTTCTTAATAAATATTCAGTTTGAATACTCATAAACTGATATCTTGATAAAATATATATCTGAAGATATAAAAGAATTTAATAAAAATAATCAATTTATTGAAAATTCAATTTAAGAAGCATAAATTTTATCAAATAAAATTGAAATAAATTTATTAAAGATATTACCTGTTCAGAGAACTTATATTTAGATTACATTTTGGAAATTTTATCTTAATCACCCATTAAGCGACAACCTATTAAATAGAAGCAAGTATAAATTCACTTGATTCAAAATATCTCAAAAGGAGAATTATATATCCGATAATCTTCAAGACATTCAAGTCAAGTGATGAAAATTAGGAAAATAAGAAATTTGTCATAGTAGGAGATCATTTAAGAAGCATTTAAGATTATTCTATAGCATTTACTTCAACTTTCTAAAAGATGAATTAAATGTTATATTGGATTAGCATGTTTTTGTAAGTAATTAACTTTTTGAGAATTGATATGAAATAAATGAATGTTTCTTGTTACATTGCAATCTAACTGAAAATGATTATGAGTTTTATGTATAGAAAATTAGTCACACACACACAAATCTTCCATCTTTTTCTTATTATATTATGATTGTGTTATTTCTCTAAGATAATACTAAAGTGTGTTGAAATTTTCATTACATAAAAATGTATGCATACAGAGAAATAGTTGTATTTTGACTTTATAGAGATATTTTCAATTCATAAGTTAACTGGAAAAACAAGTAACGGGCAAATATTTGTAGAAATTAAAATATTACTGTTTAAGTCTTTCCTTTTTAAAATTCCTATAGCTCACAATTTTTTGATGATATGGGTTTAATGTTTTTAAATTTTTTTCCGCAGGTCAACATGAATAAGAAGAAAAATATATGCACTTAATAAAAGTCTAATTGCGCTGCCACATTTGAAAAAATGAGGAATCAAATTCCTTTTTATTGATTTTGGCTCATTTGTTATTCTACAGTCCTTTTTCTTGGATCCAAGGGATGATTAAACCGAGTCTTAGAAGGTAAAATAATCACAGAACCATTATAAACATTCACGCCTTTCAAAAAATGTAAAAAAAATATGCTTTACAATCATAGATTGACTAATATCTAATGCATTCAAAGCATAACGTATTTAATTTTTATGTAAAAGTAGCATCAAAAATTAAAAAAAAATTTCTAGTCAATCATTGCACCTTAGAATTTTATTTCAGAAGTATTATCAAATGATGCATTAAATTTTTGAAAGAAATAAAAAATGAGAAAATTTTTTTATTAACTTTAATATAGGAGAAAATTTTAATATATGTGAATCATTGAATAATACTCAAAAGAATCATTACAAACTGTTATTGTTACAAAAGTTTTACTAATTTTATAATTTTTTTTCCCAAAAGTAAAAGTGTGATCTGTAATGTACATTGCACAGAAAATATTCAAAAATGTTTTCATTCATACTCTTATATCATTAATTTTTTATGCAATGATTATTGCAATCAAATACTCATTTTTATTAGTTTTTAAAATATTTAAATATGCAAGATAAAGTTTTGATCAGTTGCTCTTATTTCTTATTGTTTACCTCAAAGTTTCTAAAAGATTATATAAGCTAAATAATTATTGATATCAAAAAATATATTTCACAAGAATCATTTTTCATTTAAATAATATATGCAACAAAACTCATTTTAAAATGATTACAATTATTTTAAATTTCTCAGTGCTATTAGATCATCATCATGTCTGAAAAATCTTTATTAAAATTGAGATGTGTAAGTAAGTATAAAATTAACATATCCACATTTAAAAGTTACGTATTTATAAATTTCTTTTTTTATTTTAAAACAAAAGTTAAGAATAAATGAAATCTAGGAAAATAAATTTGGAGCCATTTCCAAACTAATATGTAACGAAATAAAAGTTCGGAAGAGAGAAATTACTCTTTGGAAAGAAATCATATTTCTTCTCCCAATCCAACTAATATGCATGTTAAGAAAATTTTGCAATGAGAATTATTTATTGCCAACACAAAAGATATTAAAATATAGCTCAGTATAAAATAAATTACGGCCATTAATTACCACCGGATTTGAGTTACTGATGCGTTAGTAATGGTGGAACCTTTCCGAGATTTCAGACATTTTTGATGCTAATTTGGGTAAAGGCTATTTGATTTATGTTTATGCTTTGTTGAGAGAGCGTAAATATCACGTGTTTGCTTACTATAAATTACGGTTATTACAGAACAGAAAGAAGCAAATTTAAATTAAATAAAATATTTTGTAAATAACTGTTGTTTTGCTTGACAAAAACTACTTGTATTTCAGTCATTTTTGAATAATTCTGTTTTTTAATAATAATATGATATGTTGAAATCTGACTATTGACTGTTTTTCAATGATAATATGATATCTTTGATTATATGATATTGCATTGACAAAACCAGTTTTTTTTCTTTTGTTTAATCAGTCTTTATTTTGCAAGAATTTTTCAGTTTGCTTAAAGGTTTACACAATAGCAATCACTATTTTTTCACTTTCAATGTTATACTTAAATAGTTTTTTTTGGTACCGAATAATAAATTCAAATAAATTATTCATTATTTTGTTAATTTAAATAGCTTTGAAACTAATTACTTAATTTCTGTTATCTTATTCGTTGGCTAGATCTTGTTTACCTTGACATTGGATTAAGGAACAATATGATCTTGATTCTTCAACGGTCTGTTTATTTAAAAAACATTTTTTGCAAAAACTTGTTTCAGCGTTTCAATTGTATATATATATATATATATATATATATATATATATATATATATATATATATATATATATATATATATATATATATATTTACAGGGGTTGGGCAAATTATGAAAACACCTTAAAAGCCCGTTTCCAAATATGGTGTAAAAGCCTAATATGGTGTAGGAAACTCGTTGGCATTCAAAACAGCTTGCAGGCTTTTCGGAATGGATAAATACAGTCCTGTATGTTTGCTAAGGGAATATTGTATCATTCTTCCTGCAGAACAATGGCAAGTTCAGATAACGATGTTGGCAGTGGATAGCGAGAACGCACTTTCCGCTCCAATGTACACCACATAGGTTCGATAATATTTAGGTCTGGTGACTGTGGTGGCCAAGGGAGATGCGACAAATCATCTTCGTGCTCAGAAAACCAGTCCTGGACAATGTGAGCTGTGTGAGTAGGGGCTTTGTCGTTTTGGAAGACACCATCACAATTGGGGAACAAAGTTTGAACAATGGGATGTACTTGAGCAGCCAAATTGTTCACATAAGTCTTGGCAGTAATCTGCCCTGACAGAGTTATCATGGGGCCAGCAGAGAACCACGATATAGCTGACCAAACCATCACAGAACCCCCTCCATGTTTCACTCTTGGCAACAAGCAGTCTGTATCATAGACTTGAGATGACGCGTTCTCCAGACGTAAACTCGACCAGAAGTGGGAAACAATGTGAAAGAAGGCTCATCATACCACATTACTCTCTTCCATTGCTCTATAGTCCAGGCTTTATGATTTAAACGCCACTTTTTTCCTGTTACGGCCATTATCATCACTGATGAATGGCTTTTCAGTTGCAGCACGGCCAGCAATTCCCTGTTTATGAAGCTCCCTTCTAATTGCTTTGGTACTCAAAGGGTTTGGTAACATGACATTCATTCCAGCAGTAACTTTTGCAGCTGTGGTCTGCTTATTTTTCGTGATAATCCTCCTTAATGATCGTCTGTCACGATCGCTCAGCACACACTTTCGTCCGCGCTGTGATTTAGCGGATGATGTTTTTTCGCATTTCAAATATGCAGAATAAATCTTATACAGTAGATACAGTACCTCTTGAAAAACTAAACACTTCGGCTACCTTGCTTACGGAAGCACCTACTATACGCGCTCCAACAATTTGCCCACGTTCGAAGTCTGTTAACTCTGACATAATGCAATTCCAACCTCCCATAACAGTGTTCCGACAACGACTGAACTGTGCAGCGCATTTAAGAAGTTGTATAGGTGGCGTCAGTAGGTGAAAACGCCAGCGCCACCTGCATATTTCATTAAAATCAATCTTTCTTTTCAAACATGTATTTCATAAGGTGTTTCTATATTTTTGTCCAACCCCTGTATATATATATATATATATATATATATATATATATATATATATATATATATATATATATATATATATATATATATATGCAGATATACATGAAATATATATGTATATATATATATATGATTGCAAAGAATTTCAATTTCCTAGAATTGTTTCAATTTTCTAGTATTATTGTTTATATAACTGGCATTATAACAGTTTTTGTATCCATAATCATCTGAATTAGTAAACACATGGTTGCAAAGTACGTCAGGAGTCCAAATCACCTCAAAATTGATAATATACAATCATTTTTAATTTTTAACTAATATTTCAAATAATGAAATGTTAAAAATTTAACTTACATATTATTTTGAAAATTTCTTGAAAAACACCCCAATGTTTAAACTTTCATTCTGTTCGCCAACATACTGATATTTCTTACATTTACATATAATATATTAAAAGGAAAACTGATTTGTCTATCAGAAAAAGTTGATCCATTGAATCGTAAAAGAAAGAAAACTACTTCAAATACATTTTAAGAAATTGAGTTTTAGATGAAAATAGTGGATATTTATACTCATGTTTCATAACATGAAAGCAACATGATATGCTAGTAAGTTAGTGAATTGGTGTAATAAGAGAATAAGTGTATTAAAATTTACGAAAAATTAAAAGATTTATTTTGAATTTATAGGGTATTCCATTGTTAAAAATAAAAATATGACAAGGGAATTTACTAGTATCTTTGTATAATATTAAATATAATCAAGGTATATATATATATATATATATATATATATATATATATATATATATATATATATATAAATTGTTATCTATTGTTATTGTAATTTTGTTATCTAATTATAAATTGTTATCAATGCAAAACAAATTAAAACAACATAATTTCTATATTAAGCTAGTAAAATATATTATTTCAAGTATTAATGTTTATGAGCTTTTATATGCAACTAGAGAGAGTCATTATATAGAAGTTATGATGTAAAAGGATATTTCTTAGAACTATCTTCATTCTATTATGAGCCATATAAAATAAAAATGACATTTTTTATTCTAATGAAGTATTTGATTTTCTTTTTTATATTATTATTTTGTTTTTTTCCTCACAAATAATTGAAATTTGCTTATTCTATTCAAAAGTGTTTTCATTAATTGAAAATCAGATATCGATCATTATTAGTTTGATATATTTACAATTTAATTTTGCACATTCTTGCAATCTAACAAAACATTCTCTTCTTTGACAAAGTTTATTCTAACAAATTCTTTTTGTACATTTTTTACATGATTTTATAAGCACAGAGAAAATAAATGATTGAGATTTATTGACTTAGAAATGATTCATCATTAATAATTTTTTTGAAAATAAAATACTCATCTTTGTTTTTAGCTAGACTAATTTTTACATTCTTTTAATTTAGTTGGCTCAATGGTTTACTAAATTAAAAGAAAAATTCACAATATTTATTTATACAAACACTTCTAAATGAAGATTTTTAAAGATAGTTATCATTATATTTAAGAGCAAAACAGGAAATATTTATTATTTCAAGCCCTCAAATATATTCCTACAAATTAAAAGAGGTAAGGTTTGGGCAGTTTTGTTTACCTGCAAAAAATTAATGAAAACAGATCTTCTTTACCAAAATGAATTTATGTAGTTTAAAATTGTATAAAATGTTAGGATTTGTTTAATCATAAATATAATGTAATAATATAAAATCAATATAGTTAACTTACATTGAATTTAATGTTACCAGAGAATTGGGGAGTGATTAATTTGTGACTAATTATTAAATCCTTCGGTGAAATCTCAGTTATCGGGAACACCAACTCAAATGATGAATTGATTGAATTACGGACGAATATTTGCCAGGTTTAACAACATTACTAGTAACATAATAACTGGTGACTAAGCATTAAATATGAACTAATCACCCTTTGTGCTTTAAAAGATAAGTAACTAATTATTTTGTCAAACCATAAACTGATTTTTTGATGTTAGCTTTATGTATAAATTCCTTAATGCTGTATTTGATTGAAATTTTTTTATTTGTTAAATTTATGATAAAAGGTTATCAAAAAATTTTTTATTTCATTTTTATAACTATATGTTTTAAGTTAAAAAGTTAAGTGATACTCTAAAATTTCATTAAAATTGATAACCGTATGAGAAAATAACATTTATAGTAGTAATATTAGCTTTTACCACGT
Organism: Latrodectus hesperus; assembly: GCA_037975125.1. Lineage (NCBI taxonomy): Eukaryota > Metazoa > Arthropoda > Arachnida > Araneae > Theridiidae > Latrodectus > Latrodectus hesperus. The sequence goes on from CM075862.1 coordinate 66,122,200, forward strand.
AAATAAAATCATAATTATTTAAGATACACAGATTTTTAAGGTGAAAAGTTCTAAGTTCTGATTGAAAGTTTTATTTATAAAAATAATTAGTTATTATTTCAAGACTTTTGGGAAAATTAATAATATTTTTATTATATATTTTTGTTGCTTTTATAAAGTAAAATTACAAAATTTTAAAATCCCATTAGGAAAAACCTTTTTTAAATTTCACTCAAATTTTTATTAAAAATATTTTTTTATCTGCATAATATTTGAACTGTACATTAAATAAATTCTCAATTCATGTTGAATTTTTACCAAGCATAAGTTAGTTTTAAAATAATAATGAGATAAAATACAATACATATTAATGCGACGTTCAATAATTTTTGCTTACAAAACAAATTGAATATCTTCATAAATTTAATTGCATAAATTATGTATATACTGTTTAAAATCCACAAAAATTCATCTAAAATTTCATGAATGTAACACCGACCGATATATTCAATGGGTTACCTAAACTCCCTAAAATAAAAGAAACATTAATT